>PVIY010003447.1:0-112794 GCA_004026745.1 Myrmecophaga tridactyla
GTATATTGGGGTGGCTGGAGGGAAGTACCTGAAACTGTTGAGCTGTGTTCAAGTAGTCTGACTCTTGAAGACAATTGTATAAAGATATAAATTTTACAAAACAAAAAAACAGACAGAAAAAAAAGATAAGTGCCTCTGCAGTAGCCAGATTACAAAAAAGTAGAAGGTGAAATGAGGCAAAGAGGTAAAATCAGAATAATAAGGAACTTATGGTAGGCAGACGTTCCTCATGTGGGATTTTACAAAGAACTCACTCTCGTGTATATCAAGAAACCCATCATGTAGCCATATGCTTCATGGAGAATAGCATCAGGGAAGCAATAATAGCCAGAAAGAGAATTTTGCTCTCTTTTCCTAATCATAGAGTTTGAAGGGGCCCTAAAGAGTGAAGGAAAAGGAGAGGAAATTGAAGGTATGTTATTTTTCACTGTGTTTTCCTATGTTTTGGGGACTCCTGAAGCTTTGTAGAAAGGCGAGAGGAACAGAATATTCAACTGTTGTAGTAGTTTAAAGCCCTATGTATTTCAGAAACAACATGTTATTATATCTTATCCATCTCTGTGGGAATAAACTACCCATATCATAATAATCATAATCCAAAATTTAGGTTTCATTTGCCTAACCATACCAGAAAAGGGATTAATATTCAGCTGACAAAATAGTTCTGGGGCCAAGCATGCTCGTTTTAAGCTGTTATATACCCCAGAAAAGCCATGTCCTTTTTCCTGATCCAGTGTTGTGGAGGCAGTATGTTTCTTTTAATCCTGATTCAATATTTTGGGATGGAAACTTTGACTGGATTGTTTCCATGGAAATGTATCACACCCAGTTTTTGCTGCAGCCTTTTGATTAGATGAAGATGTTACTCTGCCCACTCAAGGTGGGCCTTGATTAGTTTACTGGAGTCCTTTAAAGGGGGCATTATTTGGGAGCAAACTCAGAGCCAACATAAGACCCAGATATTTGGAGATGCAGAAAGCAGACACCTAAGGGAAAGCTATTGGAAACCAGAAGCCAAAAAGCCAGCATATACCAGTCACATGCTTTCCCAGCCTAGAGAGGTGCTCTGGGCTCATCGGTTATTCTTGAGTCAAGGTAGTTTACCCAGGATGCCTTAGTTTGGGAATTTTTATGGTCTTAGAATTGTAAACTTGTAACTTAATAAATTTTAAAAGCCATTCCATTACTGGTATATTGTAATCTGGCAATATTTAACAAACTAATACACCAAAGTTCTGCCGCTTTATTATGCTATTGGATCTAGTCCCAGATAATGACAGGAAAATGGCTGGTGTTTAACCTACCACACAGTTTAAATTCTACAGTCTAACAGTAAGAATCTCTTCCTTAGGCTCTGAAGTTCTTCTTTGCCGCCCACCCACGCAATAAGAAACATGGGACCTGTTTCCCTGAAATTGCTTCCCTCTCCTTTTATTCTCCCATTTGTATCTTTTTTATGGAGAATCCAATCTATATTCTCCCGGTCTTAGTTAACAAGGCTTCATATTTTAAGAAAAGCAAGTCATTATTTTAGTCACTCAAATGTGACTCCTGCTTGCCTCCCACTCCTCCATCCAAATCTGTGATTAATACTCTTTTATTTGCTTTCATTTCAATATGGGCTTCCCTCTATCACAGTATATGCAACATTAAATTGTGAATTGTTCTGTTCACCCATTTGTATGTTTTACTGGTGTATATCTTTTCTATTTCCCCCATAATTTGACCTTTGACTTCAACAAGTATGTTTAATACATTTTATTGCTAGTGGTCTGGAGAATGCCTGAAACTTAGTGAGGTTCAGTATATTTTGGTAGAGCCCAGCAATTTATGTTTCCCTTTTTTGCATCCCTACTTTGTGTCAGCCATTGTGTTGGATTGCCTTCTAATATTTTGCCAAAAAAAAAAAAAAAAACAACTGGGTGTTTTTCAGAATATGTTTTCAGTTATCTACCCATGCCTGTTTCTTTTCTGCTGCCAGAAACTGTACTTGGAGTATCCTCCACTCTCAAATCCATATTGACCTTAACTAATGTTAGTTTTAATACACTTGACAGAGTGGTTTAGATGTGATATGCAAAACAATTATGCATGGAGATTCACTAGTAGAAGCTTTCTGTAGGACTTGTGAGTAAACTTTCTCTGACATTACAAAGCAATGAGCAAAAGACTGACTCCCCCAATTGCTGCACTATCTTGGATCAATAAATATTGCCAGACAGAGGGCCAGCTGGAAAACTAAATATGAAACAATAAAAAAGGAAATAAAAAAATGGGTTTTGGAAAAAGCAAATGAGTCACAAAATTAAATAACTTTGGAGTCACACTTACCTCAGGTCTTCCTATAACATATAGCAACAGTTTCCCATTTGGTTGTCACTTAGGTCATTTTTTTTTTCTTTTATTTGCCAACGAAGCAAAAACTAATTACTGCAGCATTTTAATCAACATTGTATATGGAAGGGAGTACTTTGAAGTCCAGAGAGTTTTAAGTAGATCACATGACTAGAATAAAAATCCATGTCTTTCTCTTCCAGTGTAATGTTTTCCCATGGTGTCATAGAATTTGTGAGCGATATCAGCTGGCTAGTAAGTCCCTACATTACTTCTAGTGCAAGGTGCTGTTTTTCTATGCATAAAATAGGTTACATAAGACATAAACACAACATCTTCTACGCTTGTAGCAATCTAACCAATTTATTGCATTTGGTGGATACCTGTATTAAAACCAAACCCAAGCATCAACATTTATAATTTTTTACTGTTGCAATTTTTAACTGATAAATGTCACTGTTTTTGTCCTTTGCTAGCCTGTGAATATATGGACTATTTAAAGTTGGTGTTTAAAATGAATAATTTTCATATCGACCTTCAACAATATGAATAATGAGGCTAATGACCAACTTTGTAGTAGAATAAGACCCTCAAAGCAGATTTAATGATAATAGAGTTGAGAAGACGTACTGAAGGAGGCCTGGAGAGGATCACCCAAGGCTTTATGTTTAAAGAGCTGGACATTTTGTGATAGTGTTATTAACAGTGTACTACTCTTACGGATCATCAAAATGGTGCCCTGCAGAACAGAGTAAATGAACTAAAAAGTATTTGCATGGAAGAAAAAACATACAAATTATTTTAAATTTTAGAAAGATAGAAAGTTTTAAAAATGTATTTAAAAAGTAGAAAGTGCTTAACAATTAGAAAAGCAAGCAAATTTGTATCAAGACGATATATGCAATAAGACATTCCAGACATATCTCTTTTCAAGTTATCATAAATCAAATATTTTAAGGAAGATCAGACTGGTTAGTGGAAGCACATGGCATACTGGATAAATATGGGATATCTGTCAAATAAGAAAGAAAAGAAAGACAATTTTACTCATAGTTAACTGTATGAAAAGGTCTGTTTCTGAGAAATGATATTAACTCCACAGCAGTGCTTATCGTACTGTAAATGGATCATCCAGAAGGCAAAGCATTTCTATTAGACCGTTGCTGGTTCTAAACTTCCAAGAAAGAGACAGAAATTGCATTTGCAGTATTCCCCAGAGCATTTCTTGCTTCTATCACTTTGGTCTTGGCTGCACTGACAGTGCAGTTTTGCATGTCCTTTTGCTTTGTGAAAAGCTCAAAGAGGGTAATTGAGTACAAGGGAGGAAAGAATTCACTTCAAGGTTATGCTCACACTATTTAACATTGAATTCCACTAATGAAAAAGCTGTTCGTTTGAGGCAAAGTTGAGCTAAGCAAAATAGATGATTTCTCAAAGCAAATGGTATAGCTCTACAGAGATATAGGCACTACAATTTCATGAAAGAATAGTTGATACATGTAGGCAAGAAAAGGGAATTTTTCTATTGATCCTAAAAAATGTTCAGCAAAAGCATCACAACCAGAAAAGAGGCTCGAAAAAAAGTAAATGCCAAAATGTCAATAATCAATTTTCAGTAACTATATACTAATATATATATATAACATATATATATGAAAGTTCCTTTCATAAATGAATCAAATATGTGAGCTTTTTATTTTTCCTTCTAGATAGTAAATAAAAATTCAGTGCAGCAAATAGTAATACATATTGAATTAATTGCTGTACTAACACAAATGCACTACTAATAACAATGGAGTTACCAGTCAATCTACACAATAAGGAATAAAACTCAACTAAGATAAGGGCTAATCCTAAATTGTTGGAATTTTATCTGAGACTGAGAGGCTATATAAATGCCTCTTCCAGACATTTCAACATCTCACGAATGCAAGCTTTCACTTACAATAAAATCAACTTCTGATGATTGCACGAGAAATACTCAATGCCATTTTCCGTATCACTTGATTATTACAATCATTTAATTTTTAAAGAATTTGTCCTTTTATTACAATCCAAATGGAGACATCAGTTGCAACTCACATTGTGGATGAAGGAATAGGCTCTGTTACTTGACCAGTGTGACACAATAAACCTGCCATTGAAGAGAATTTCACACATTTAGGAACATGCAACTCTCAGAACAGAACTCAATGGCATTTCACTTTCATAGGAAAGAACCTTTGCCTGTTACCACCATACAGACCATGGATCTCTTGCAAGAAACAGACATGGAGCAATTATAATGAGACCTTATAAATGAGTTCAAATAAGGCTTAGAATAACCTCATGAGAACTGGTATCAGAGTCAGCAGCCTCAAATAATAGAACTGAAAAGGGCAGCTTGCCTATGACACAGAAATCATTAGAGCTGAGATGAAAAGTGAATCTGATGCTTTGATTGAATAGGAATATCAAAAGGGTAAACTGAAATTAAAACACATGCACACACACACACACACACACAGAGAGAAATACCACAAAGCTTTATGTGGCTTTACAGTCCTTTGGTTGCAAACTTCTCTAGTCCTTGAAACATTCCAAGAGATCAGTGTCCTGTGTTTGTGCACTTACACACATGCATGCATATGTTGTGCATGTTTGCACATCAGTACTATCAACAACCTTTTAATGGCTAAATTATGAGGGTTAAACAGTTTCAGATGAAAAAGTTAAATTCTGTTACAGAGGCATTTGCAATTTCATTTAATCTAGTATGCTTTCCTTTGGAGGAGTGTACAATTTAGTTTATCATGTCAGTCAATCTCTGTCATAGTACTAAACTTTCAACTACAGTGTATGTTAATTTCTTAGCTTTGAAGGTATTAAAAAGGCTTAAAATATAAGATTGTACGGAGAGGTATTATTAAGTGGCACAGAGAGTATTTATTTATACTGAGTGAAGAGTGTTTAAGTTGCTGGCATAATATGATGACGTTAAAAAGAACTCAAAGGGAGAAACTCACTGCATTATGATTAGAGCATTAATTTATCCCATCTGACCTGTGATAAGGTATACTGATGCAGTGACAGATTTACAGAACCATTATTTTAAGTTTCGAACTACTTTTGCAGAGAAAATGGATGTGAGAAGAGGAGAAGCATCTCTCATTTATCTATCATTCATGGTATGAATACTCCATTAATCACAAAAACTGCACCTTTTTTTTCCTTCCACAATGAAGTGAGTTAGGAGTAGTCACCTTTTAAAAAATACACATTCCATATTCTTAAGAAGTGAAATATTGACAGTTCCAAAGCATTTCCAAATAGCTCTATTAATGCTTCTCATGTGTAACATAAGAATTGAGGGGGCAATGAGAAAAATAAAGCTCATTATTTTACTCTCCATTTATTCTCACTGCTGCATTGATGCCTCATCACAATCATGTCAGCATGTTATGGGAAATTCTTTTGGAGATAACTGAATCAAACCTTTCATGTTTCCTTAATTCAAATAAAAAAAATCACACAGGCAGCAATGCACTTGTGATTCTGTAATAATACATCTAAAACAAATTCAAAAAATAAATATTGTGTGTAATTGGCCAACTGATTTAATACAACAAATGCCACTACACTTCGAATAGCAAGTAAATTTATTTGAATGTCTGTAATAGTCACGTATTCTAATATTGAACAGAATGAGAACATATGCAACTGTGCTCATAGAATTACCATACATTTAGGGGCAAACGTCTGAGTATTAAATTTTTCTCCCAATAATTAAAGAAACAGGACATAGAAAAGCCTCCCCTTAAATATCTGATTATGTTTTCAGAGTCTTTTCCATATCCTCACTTACAAAAAACATTATGCATCATTTCCTTCCGGTAACTCTAATAATTTAACAAAATCTGTTTTTTCAACAAATTTTCCAACCAGCAAAACAGAACCAAAATATATCATGGACTTCTTAAGGTGATATTTGTTATTTATTATAAAGGCTTTTTTTTTCAGATATGGGGTCAAATAATGGTCTCCCGTACAACAGTTTTCTAGCTATGTGAAATCATGAAAATTTTCTGAGATTTTATGTGCTTATTTGTAAAGTGCCTATTTCTCTGAGTTATATTTAAAGCATATTTTTAATTTCAAAAGAGTTTTCCAAAGGGAAGTTTTAATCATTAGTATGGAGGAGAAATATATAAGTAAAATGACAGGTGGGTTTCACGGTGTTTGCAACTGATTTATTTTCTTCAGCTCATCTCTAAATCGGCCATTATTTCTTTGTCATCTCTTTGGAGACTGAGTTCTAAATGAGACCCAAAGACAAATGACTCCATAGACTTAGAAAATAAAAAAAAAATCATGATATATAGATTATTACTAAATAGAGATTTTAAATTTGCACACTTTAGTGGAAATAAATATTCAAATAGTAAATATATTACACCTAAACATAACAGAGCAAACTTCTTGAATGTAATTCTTTAGTACTGAAGGTAAATTGAACAGTTCTCTTTTATGATTGGTATCTGCAAATATGGAGTGGAGTGTGTCAAATTTACATTTCATAAAATAGACATGATCTTGTTACAAGAAGGACGTCTGGTGTTCTGATGAATGACAGTGATCTCAAAAATGAAATCACAACCAAACATGTTGTTTTCTTCTTTTATATTCTTAATGTATTTGTTAGTAATCCCACCCAATGTAAGGGATTAATATCTGGAAAATCTAGTTTTTCTTTTCACAAAGCAGGATTTTGCAATGAGAATTAACACAAGTCTTAGAAATACTGAAGTTTGTTGCTATTATACATTCCTTTAGGAAAGTTAAGAGGCAAAGAAAACAATTACTATCAAAAATAGTAGGTTAGGCTTGTCAGAGAGATGGGAGTTGAAGACATTATTTGGAATTAAAGACATGAGTTAAGATATTGGTCTAACCTGTAGTATTATAACATGTGTAGTATTATATAGGTGTTGAATAAATGAAAAGTTACTTTATTTTTAAGAATAAACTTGCTGCTGAACAGAAAAAATAATGAATCAACACCATAAGCCTTGCACGCATAACTTTCTTTCAACTTATAAAAATGTAAGTTTGTTTATGCCATAATATTAAAAGAGTAATACTGGTGTTTACTTTATAGAATATTATGTTCTTAGCGTAGTGTTCATGTTTCACTTTCAGAAAGCGCATATTGTGTCAAGTATAATAAATGTAGCATTACTAAAGGAAGCAAAGGATACTAAGTCACAGTAGCAATGGAGGTTCTTTGAAGCACTGTGCCTGGCGTTCTTGTACGAGAGGTGAGTTATGTTTAGACTAAATAAACTGGCAAAGCTTATTATTGTGAGTCCTGGGAAACATTTATGATTACTTCTTTAACAGACAAATGTTTTGGGTGGAAGGTGAAGATTCCTTTGCAAATTAATTTTACAAGAGCAAAAAATTCATCTATCCCAAGTGACGATCAGGAAATGGCTAGAAAAACTGCCTCAAAATATAGAATATTCAGTAAGATGCTTATATAATTGCTGTTTAGATCCATAGTTTTCTTTAGATGGTGTTGTGTTTCTAATTACACTAGAAGATACCTTAATAAGTGCACAGAATTTCTGAATAATTAAATGTAAAGAGGGTGTAATATCTGACTTTAATAATTGGTATCAGGAGCTAATATGTGTTCCACCTGAAGCAGGAGCTGCCTAACTATCGGAAGCTGTATTAACAAAAGTGGAAGTTCTCATTTTAATACTGCAAATAAAACATAATTTCATGTAGGATTTATAACTTTTTAATAAACTTATGGTATACATTATTTGAAAATAATAGTTTATATGCATCAATCTGTGGATGTATGATGACTTAATGATCACATCTGATATTTTAGGTCCTCAAAAGTCCGCCATCAGTCATTTGTCCTGCTGTAGTTTTCCATTAGCCCAACAAGTAAGAATATGAAAGTACCTGGTTATACCCAAGAAATAAACTATCATACAATTTAAATGTATAGTTCTTCCTATGGAGTAAATACACATGCAGAAGGGAATGAAAATTTCTCTATCACACTGTTTCCTAAGTCTACAAAATGGAAGAAATACAACCAGATTTTTCTCTCAGGACCCAACAAGAAGGGGACTCAAACAGATTTTTATCGTGGCATGTTTCTCAAATTTTAATACAATATTATATGCATTTCTAAATAAGTAAGGCTGTACTTTTTCACATTATTATTGTACCTCCAATACTAGCATAGTGTTATGGTGTATGAGTATCCTGACTTAAGAAACACTTTATTATAAATAAATAATATATAATTTATGTCACAATATTTTGTTTAGTAAGTAGACATAATGAAATATTTAATTACACATCTCAAGGCATATTGTGGTGGGAAATTTCAGTCAATAATATTCAGAATGTTATAGATTTTAAAAAGTAAGTTACTAATATCCTTCTGCATTTCTTATTAATTCAGATTCTCTCCTTTATATACACATCTAAAACATGCCTGCTTAGGGCTGCCCAAGTACTGCTTCATCACCTGTTGTTTATACATAAAGCTGCTGAGTCAGTTCCCTTTCCCTGGAATACCACATTGGGAAAAAACCTATTATTTTCTTCCATACCAACAGGTGATATTTTCATGATACAGTAATCCTGCTACATCTCAAGCTCTTGACCAGTTCTTGTGTCCATATCCTTTAAGCTGCCACTCTGGTGAAACTGAGTCTAGTTTTCCCAGCCTTCTTAACTGCACTTCTATCCCGATGAATTATCATTTAACTACCTTACTAGAACTGGAGCATAATCTCAGATACCAGTTTACTCATCTGAGGTCTTCTTCCCATGGGGCAGGACCCTGATCAACATACTTCTACCAACTGCCTGGCAATCCGTCCCAAGGAAGATAGCCTTGAAGCCAAATACAAACTCTTCTTTCCTTGGAACACAACTAGCTGCAGAAAAAAAAAAAAAATGCTTCAGTGCAAAAGCCCATCTCTGAATTCCACAGGCATGATATTGTTGATTTGCATCATATTCATGTTTCTTTGCACTTTTGTCTAAGTAGATTTCCATAATTTACAATAAACTCATTCCTGTTTTTCTCCCTTTTTCTACCTAATTATAACAGATGAAGCTCAATGGAACTTTGACACATTCAAGTGCTGAAATGCCTCAACTCTTTTATTTCTAATCTAATCTTACTCTTCTCTATATTCTAAAATTCATATTTATTTCTTTGTACATGCTAAAGATACCAGAAATAATTTTTGTTTAAATTTGAAGTGTGTATATGAATAACATGTCTTGCACAAATTAGAGAGAGGCAATATCTGCTATTAATTAGCTAAATTAATGGATTACTTAGTACTTTATATTAAACCAACTCTTGAAGCTGAAAAAGTAACATAATATAGACTTTTTTTTTTTTTTGGCATGGGCAGGCTACAGGAATCTCACCTGGGTCTCCAGCACAGCAGGTGAGAATTCTGCTACTGAGCCACAGTGCACCACCCCAATATAGACTTTTAAAAATGATTTTTGTGTCCTGTTGAGATAGAACTTGGAGAATTTTGTTCTAATTCAGAAGTCTTTTTTAAATAAACGAATGATTTTTCTCTTTTTTGCATTCTTCAGACATTTAATACAGTGCTACCAGTGAAAAAGCTGAGTTTTTGACTCTTCTTATTTTGGTGTTTCATGGCACATCTGCACTATGAAAGTAGAATTCTTCTTTATATCTTAATTCATGCCTTGTCTTTCAAGACACAAATTACGCAAATCAAATCAACATAATAATCGCCTAATCATATGTTTAATTCAACTAGAAGCATATGCAGGCTTCTGTAACTATCATTTAAATGTGTATATGCATCTTAGCAGCCCCTCCTTTCTACCCTTTTAATAGATTCATAGATTTGCTTGTGTTTAGTTATATTGGAGGTTATAGTTAATTGTAATAGTGGCTAAGTATCCATTTACATCTTAACTTATGTCTTCAGATGTAAATGTATGCTTGTTGAAGAAAATTTTTTCTTCATCTTTTATACTGAATTCATGTTAATCAACAAAATGGCATTTGATTTTTTTTCAGAGCCTATGGATACCACTATCTAATTATTCAGTACTACTAATCTCAAGAATGATGAGAAACAGTAAGGCAATATCAAAAGAGAACTGTAGAATTTTGGTTTCAGCTCCAACATGTGAAGAACTTGGAAGCTGTCACTCTTGTGCTTAAAAATAAAATAGACTCGAAAAAACTGAATCAATTACTTTTCTCGATCGCATTAGCAAACTTAAGTCTCAGGAAAAGCCATCTCCCCCAAATCTGGAAAAATAGTTAAGAACAGAGATCACACAAAATTTCTACTAAGCTGGATCAGAACCTGTTAGAGCCCAAAACTAGTAGAAATAGTGAAATGTTAATTTTGCTGAATTGCTGGAAGCTTAGTTTGGACTAAGATGACATTGAGAAACTCGCTGAGCCTCAAACTCACTGGGTTCCCACACTTTCATGGGTTTTACTATCAGGGATCCCATCAGATTTTTACTGGTAAGAACTGGAAAAGATTCCCTCATGGCTCTGGCAGAGGGAAAGGAAGACTAACCATTGTGAAATTGCCCCTAAGTGTTATCCAAAACAAAAGCCTATACTCCAGGGGAGAAGATTTAACCAAGGCTGGGTCCAACCTCAAGAAGGGCATTTACTCCACTTTAGATGTCTTATCTTGGGGTGTGTGTGGGGGGGTGGGTAAAATTTACACTTGTGATGGTCATATCCCAGGGACAAAAACCCACCAAAATGCTAAGACTTAATTAAAAAATATAGCTGTTTTCCCCTAAAACACAATTTATCACCACACCAGCAGAGCTCCAGTATAACCATAGATGGCAATGAAAGAGCTAGAAGACAGACTCTGTCTGAGGTGTAGCATTTAGAAGATACAAAAGTACAACAGGAGAGCCAAAAATAAGGATTTTAGAGAAATCTAAAGGCTCTGTCACATACAGCTACAGCAAATATTAAGTGTAGTCCAAGTACTACTCACATAAACATAAAACCTCAGACTAAAGCCCCACTTACCTCAGCTACTATTATGTGTTATATCATATCCATTTTCATAAAAAAATTGCAAGTTATTCAATAAAAATGGAAAAATCAGTTTAAAGAGATAAAGCAAGCATTAGAAATGATTCAGATATGACACAGATTTTGGAATTATCAGACAAAAATTTTAAATACCTATGATTAATATGGTAAAGGTTGTTGAGAAAGTATGGTCTTTGTCAGAATGTTAATTTACATGATAATTTAGTACTTTATATTAAACAGGCTCTTTGAGTTGAAAAAGAACATCAAGATAAACTTTTACGCAAAAGATTTCTTATACCCTATAGATACAGAGCTTGGAAGATTTTGTTCTTTTATAAAGATCTAATGTCTTCAATTCTATTTCAAATGTCTGTGAATTTTTTATATGAATGCTTTTACTATTTTTGCTTTGTTTCATACAATCATTACAGTAATATAAGGAAAGAGATTGAAACTCTAAAAAACTAAAATGCAACGTTTCACATAATTAATACAGTAATATAAGGAAAGAGATGGAAACTCTCAAAAATTAAACTGAAACGTTAGAAATCAAAATCATTGTAATGAAATGAAATAGGCTTTGATGTTTGCATTCATGTGCCAAGTTCACCAGGAGATGGTGCACAGTTGTCTGGTCGGGCAAGCACTGGTCTAACAACTGGAAGGACATTTTGCAACTGGTTGATAAACCAATTTGTTGCTTTATTTAATCATCAGTCTGTTGATTGCATCTGTGCTTAATTACCTCTATAGCCAACTAAGGGGAGTATCTTCTGCAATGACAGAATCCAATCCACTGAAGATTTTTAAGGAAGAGGTAATGATTTCAGCAGTCAGAAAAGAGAACTTTTGTCTCTACTTCTGTCAGTCAGCCTTTCCTGTGGAAATTCATTGAACACCTTCATCATTGTTGCCAGCTCGTGGCCTATCTTATGGAATTTGGACTTGTGAAATGCCACAGCTGCATTAGACACTATAAAATCTCTTATTTACAAAACTCCCCTGTTGCTTCTGTTCCCCGAGAGAACCCTGGCTAATACACATCGAACTGATGAATTCATCATTAGACTGTGCATAGCCAAAGAAAGAATCAGCAAGCTTGAAAACAGGTAAACAGATGCTCCCAAACTGAAATACAAACAAAAAGGAATGGACAATATATAGCAGAATATCCAACATCTTTTGGACAATATAAAAAATGGTAACATGTGCATAATGGAATACCAGAAGAAGACGAAAGAGGGAATGGTAACTTCCTTTCAAAGAGTGCAATATGGAAAAAGTTACGGTGGAGAAATATGACAGTACTCAGTGAGGTAATCAAGAATATCAATAGTAATAAGTCATCATGTTAATATCATAAAATGTTGACAAGATATGATAAAATGACACTTCATGTGATCTTCCTCTCAAAAATCGTTAATCCAGGGTGGCTGCCATGGCTCAGCAGGCAGAGCTCTGACCTGCCGTGCTGGAGGTCTGGAGTTCGATCCCTGATGCCTCCTGCCCATATGCAAAAAAAAAAAAATCGTTAATCCAGTCTAATGAGAAAAATACTGAGCAAATTTCATTTGAAGACATTTCATAAAAAACCTAACAAGTAGTCCTCAAAATAGACTAAGTCATCAAAAACAAGAGACATCTGAGACACTCACAATGAAGAAGAGCTAAGGAGACATTATGACTAAATGTTAAGTGGCATCCTGGACAGGATCCCTGACAGTAGAAGGACATATGCAAATACTAAAGAAATATAAACACATTATGGGTTTTAGTTAATAATAATGTACCAAAATTGTTTCACTATGGTAACAAATGTACGTACTTAATGCAAGATGTTAATAATGGGAGTGTATGTTACAATTCATGAAAGCTTTAATTTTTTCTAGCTACTTTAACTTAATGTTCAGGCAGGGAAATTGTCAAAATTTGTTGTATGCTACCTCAGCCACCATGTTATTTTGGCTAAGCCACTTGCCTCAGCACTGAACTTGGGCCAAGTTAATAAGCAACTTTCCAACCCTGGGGCATAAACTCCCCTAGAGCCCACAATCCCATCTGCGGCCACCACCTATACCACTCTCATCTCACCCAAAGATGGACGCACCTGGTCCAAAATGATAAACTAACGTGCCCCACTAACTTCAAATCCTCAGTCCCTTTCCTTTTCACGCATTTGCTTTAAACTAATCAATCTCTGACTCCTGCAGTAAATCTAAAGACACAAATCCCAGCTCCCTCTGGCTCTGTTTGTGTACTCTCCACCCATTGGTTGAACCACCTAAGTCACTCCTACTTCTCATCGACCTTATATGTCACCCCTCTCTCTGTCTGAGAAAAGACAAACATCTTTTCTCATGTGTTTTGGCCTCAGTCTCCCACTGTTTCACACCTGACCTCTGCCAGGTTCCAAATTTCAAATCCAACTTAATTTGGAACAGCTGGGTATGAGGTATTTGGGAATTGTCTGTACTATATGTACCATCTTTCTGTAAATTAAAACAGTTCTAAAATAAAAGTTCATTTAAAAAAAATCCAAAAAATATAAAAGACACCAAAAACACAAAACAGACACCTGCGCAATATGAAAAAGGAAGACTTATTTGATATTGGGTAAAAGCATCCTGGGACATCATTTGTCACGAGCATAAGGGATGATTCTTTGATGGCTGATAAGGTGAACATCCCCAATCTTCCTTACACCTTCATGCACACAGCTTTTCTATACAGAAGAGTGCTGGTTTTCTCTGTTTCAGGATATAGGAGTACCTATGCTCTCCTTTTATACTTTCCCAAACTCCTAACATTCTTGGCTTTATAAACTTCCTATAGCAAATGAATCTTAAAACAGTAGGTTTTTAACAGAAAAGACAGAAACATGAGAGTATCAATTTACAGCTAATTTTTGTACTATCAAAAAAGTAAAGAGATGAAAAACATGGAAGTTATTGATAATAACTTCACATATCACTCCTAAAAACATTTTTCCTATACATGTTTAATAAATGTGTACATAGTATCTACTCTGTGCTAGCGTCTCTCCTGGTGAACATGGCAGATAAGGCTTTGTTCTCAATGAGCTAATGTTTAGTAGAAGACAGATGATTGTGGCAAATGAGATATGGCTTTCCACTGTTATAAGTGCAATAAAAATTCAAAACAGATAACAAGAGAGGGTTACTTATGGTGAGCATAGAAATGTACTAGCGGCTTGGAATACTTCTCCAAAGAAGTCCTTTTTGAGCAGAAAATGGAATGTTGAATGACAGCCATGCAAATATATGCATAAGAAAATTCACGGCAAAGAAAGACACAAGCAGAAATGCAGAGACTGGAAGAGAAAAAAGTGCAATGCAGATTCAGGGACAGAAGTCCTGTTGTCAGGGTAGCAATTGAGAAACCAATGAGCTGGCTTTATCAAAGTCTAATTTGTATTTTCTTAAAGTTAAGATTAAGATACAAAAGAAAGAAAGAAAAATGTTTTCCACCAAGTATGAAATAAGACAGAGCATAATAAATATTGTACCTTATGCTTCTGATCTTCATTCATGCTTCTGTGGATTGACAATTGCAAACTAAACAGTGGGAAACATTAAAATTAATAACAAAAACAACAAAAATTACAAAGTTCAGTTAGTGGATGTTTTGTCAGTATGAAACCAAAAAAGGAGCAAGTATTGGTTTTGAAAAATATCTGAAGAACACAGCCCTGAGAACCATGAGAACTAACAGAGGGACCCCGAGGAGAAGAAACTTTACAGGGAAATGGCAGTTCCACTGGTGGAATTCCAGCCATTTGTGTCATGTTTCTCTCTGATCAGAAGAATGGCCTGAAGGAAACTTCCATGGCTAATTGCCATGGACTCTGTTTAATTTAATAAAGTCACAGCTGCAGTGCTCTTCAACAGGGAAAACTCCTGAGCTTGTATTGCTTCAGGGGTCGAAATCCATAAAACCACAGCATTTCCCTGCCTGAACATTAAGTTAAAGTATCTAGAAAAAATTAAAGCTTTCATGAATTTAGGGGCTGAATACTGTGTACTTGATTTAGGATTAAAATTTAATAGCTGTATGAGTTATGCTATTTCCTTTACTCAAACTTAATATATTTTAAATCCAAAAAGAATAAATCAATAGCATTATTAAACATAATGATCTTTAGAGCATTCCAAAAATATCTACAAGAATGTATGTTCTAATATTCACATCCTTTTCTCTCCTATAAATAAAACTACATTAGGGGAAATATTTTGTTTTGTATATTTCTGTTTCCTAGCACCTAAATAATGTTATATATTATATATAATAACGTATATAAGTATAGCTTTATAAACTTAAATGCTTTGAAAAATTAAATGTTGAAAAATGACAATAAGATGAAAGTATGCTGGGCAAGTTCACTGCATATGTGGGGAATGTGAGTAAAAGTCTCAATGTATCCTGCCTATGTGATTTTGATTTTTCTCCTAGTAAGATTGCCTCATTTTGTTCCTTACTTTTGTAAATTTTTTCAAGGACATTTGAATAGTAAATAATTTAAGAAACTTATGCATCTTTGTAAAAAATAGAAAATCTGAATTTAGAATGGAGTTGGCAGAGGAACTTCATCCATTACAAGCATTATATTATCATCAGATCTAGTCAAAAGCATTTCTTTCTGAAATGGCATAAGATTCAAAGCCAGTTATTGTCTCCACAATCAATGACTTCAATAGACAGAAAAGAAATAGGGGGTATTCCAGCATGGAAGAATTGAAAGAGAAAAGCTTGGAGGTAGAAAATAGGATCAGACTGTAATTATCTACATGGACGATAATTCCAGGAAGAATTTTATATGAGACAGGCAGGATAAGTGCAAAGATAGTAAGTAGAAAAGTTTTTGGTTAATATAATAGCTTATTGATATTCAAGGAGCAGGGTAGAGTTATGATTGATTCTGTGCTTCCTTCATATTAATTTTTTTTTTTTTTTTTACATGGGCAGGCACCGGGAATCAAACTCGGGTCCTCTGGCATGGCAGGCAAGCAAAGCCTGCTGAGCCACCGTGGTCCGCCCCCTTCATATTAATTTTGATGTACGGAGAAATAAGAAGCAGGGACAATAATCAGAGTCTGTTACAGTTGTTAAACTAGCCGATAATCTCTAGATCATAAATTATAATCAATAAATCATAATCAATAGATTATAAATTTATTAAACATTCACTTACCACTGCCTTTAATTTTGACAAACTATGAATTTTATTATAAACTAAATCATTGGTGAATAACAATAGTGGTTAAATATATTATACTCCCAATTTTTTTTCTTATGAAATTGAGTTTGTGTATTTCATGCAGTATCACACACTGTTCACAGTGTAGCCAATGCATGGACATAACTCTTGAGGTGATAAAAATATGAAACACCATTTCCATATGTTAAACTAAGCAACACGAGAGATCAGTGATTAGCAAAATCAGAAGAAAAATGGATCGGCTCCACCCACAGTTATCAAGAATGTTTTAAATGTTGAATTTTCATGCACTGTAAGAAGAAGGTATCGGTGCACAATTTCAAGTTGAAAAAGCAAGAGTCCCAGGATGTTTTCAGTGCCCATCTCTACATTATTCAGATGAAAGAAGGCCTTGTTTAACAGACTTTGCATAGCATGGATCCACTGGGAAAGCTCTTTTTAGTGTGAGATGAATGCATAAAGCTATCTTGGATTGAAGTCATGATATATGAATTGTTGTGCTAACTTTGACCTGATTATCACCTGATTATCATTACCAAACTGACTTTTGACTAAGTTTCAGGTTCTCTTTTTCCTCCTCCTCCTCCTCTTCCTCTTCTTCTTCCTCCCCTTCCTCCTTCTCCTCCTCCTCCTTCTTCTTATTCTATATAAAGAGAGACTTCACTGATTATTATGGTGGGACTCCTATTATAGCTATAACTTACTTATCATTTGTAAATGAGTTCTTGGAGCTGGTAACTGTAAGGTAGAGAACATGAAAGCATTTCTCCCTCAACCTATAGATCTGTCCCTAGAAGGACGGGAGTGTGCCCAGATGAATAACCGGAGCGATATCTCCTGATGACAGGATTCTGTCTCACCATGTACCAAGCATATTCAATTTGTGACTTTTCTATACTATCTCAGGCTATAATTCTGAATTTCTCATGATCAAAACTTTCTAAACTGTTTTTAGGAATGGAATGATTTTAATTTGTCATTATTTTCACTTCTCCATTATTTTTGGCATTGCATATAGAAATTCAATGAATATATTCAGTTTCTGATTGGTAGTAGTTTGTCTACATTAGCAAATAATTAGTCCAACCATGTGTCTGGAAATAGAGATGACAGACAACTTAACCAAAGCCAAATGTACATCATTTTAATTTTTAGTTTTAGTTTCAGTTTTTGATAATGCCTGTGTCTGTAATTGAATTCTCTAGAACACAGTTCAGTTATTTTTTCCTGTCAATAAAACAAGCACAGTTCTACAGTGATTTCCATTGTGGAACAATCATCTAAAATTTATAGCTCAAGTAATAACCTCATAAACAAAAGTATAAAATAAATCTACAATTACTCTTAAATTAAAAAAACAGCTGCATTTCTATCTTTTTATGAATTATAAGAAGGAATAGAATATATTCAGTCATTCATTTTTCTTTATTCTGAACTCTGTGTGTGCATGCGTGTGTATGAGTAGAGAGGTTTTGCAATGACTCTATTTTCCCTTGGATATGTTGAGACTACATTAATATAAAACTATGAACAATTCTGAAGGATAAATTCTCATGACATAAGCTTCTCTTTCTTTTATATGTTTTTCCTGAGTTTCTTTGGGACTCAAAGTCAAGCAAATAGAACCTAAATATTTCATTGTGATTTTAGCTGTCTATAGTAGACTATATGAGCTGATTTAAGATTTTTAGTAGATAAAGTCTTTTATGCTCAATTGTTAAAATTCTTCCCAATATTGATTTAATTTTTAATCACACAGCATTTTAGCAAAGATTTTTTCTTTATCATGTTAAAAAATGTATGAATCAAACCAAATGACCATTTACAGAAACATATTTATATATATATAAATATGAATTAATGAACTGTACCTTTTCCATAAACAGAAAAGAAGTCATTGATTATTTGTTTCAAATATTAATCTTTAAAAGTATCTGCATTGTAATCATTTGAATAAGAAACATATGCAAGAAGTTTAAAGGAATGTCTGCTTTAAATCAATTTTGCACAAATAGTTAAAACCTGGAAGTTTAGTTAGAAAGAGTTTTTAAAGCTCTAGCAATAGCTATATTTAACAGGAAAACATCATCAATACCAATAGCAACACCACAGGTAAATAATGGGGGAGGGACAAGAGTTAAGGGGAGCATTGTATTTTCTATTTGGTGAGGGTGTGTTTATTGATTATCTTTCTCTTGGTAATAATGCAATTATCTAAAATTGAGAGGGTTGATGGACTGCTGACTTAGGACCTTATACATGATGACCAATGAATGAAGCTGGTTGAAGGATGCACTGACTGAGAAGTAGATTTGTGAATGATAGTGCATAAATGTGATTGAATATTGTGCTGCTACAAAAAAGAAATGAAATTTTGAGACATGCAACATTGCAAATGAACCTGTGAGATGTTTGTGAGGCAAAATAAGTCAGAAACAAAAGACCAAATACTGTAGGGTCTCATTTAGAAAATACTTATAAGAAAACAGGGTCTAGAGTGTAAGCTTTTATTACAGTCGCATTTTATCCAGAGAGATGATTATTGTTTCTGGATTATGAAAGGCTGTTTTATACATGTATAACCTGGTATTTAGGGATAAGAATGAAGCTTATTAGATTAGAGAGGTAAGGAAGGCATTGTCTATATTTAAGAACCTCATCTACTCCTTGAGACCAAAGAAAGAAAGATCTATTTTTTCTAGAATGTAAATTTTCTGTAGCACACAATCTAACTCAGTCTGTCTGGATAGATCATTCAAACAAGTCAAACACGAGGAATCAGAATAAGAATGAGGACCTTTAATCCTGTTTAGCTTAGTGTAATGCCTGCATAAATCCCAGAGTACATTAAACAGATAGTCAAAAAGTATTGGCAAAGCCCTTGAGGGATGGGGAAAAAAATATGGAGCTATTAAACTGTACCACCAGGGAAACCCCTGATACTGTGTCAAACATTAGGGACACCCAAGTCAATAGTCCAAGCCCTAGATCTTGAGCTTGTGCTTATGAAGTTTATGCATGCAGCAAAGTTTAGCCTACTTGTAGGTATGCCTAAGAGTTACTTCTGGAGGACCTCTTTTATTGCTCATATGTGGTCCCCTCTCTCTCTAAACGCAACTCTAAAAGTGAAATCAGAGCCCTCTCCCCCTGGATATGGGACAAAACATCCAGGGAAGAAAGTCTCCCTGATGGTGTGGGTGATGACTCCCAGGGATGAGTCTGGCCCTAGCACTGTGGGATCAACAAAACCATCCTTACCAAAAAGGGGGAAAGATGTGTAACAAATAAAGTATCAGTTGCTGAGAGTGTTCAAATAGAGTTGAGAAACTATTCTGGAGGTCACTTTTACACAAGCTTCAGTTACACATTGCTACCTATTCTAACTTGCCAAACCCCCATAAAACCATTTCTGCCAATCCTAAAGAACATTTAGGTCATTATATAAGAGTCTACAATGGTTGCATGCACTAGCATAACTTTCTAGAAAGCTACAAACTCCAGATGGGTCCCTGGAGCAGATAAGTTCTGAAATGCAGAAGGACCAGCCTCTCCAGAATGCTAGCAAGTTCCATTCCCCTATCCCAAATAATTGACATCCCACTGCAACATGAAAAAATAGAATGAACAT
This sequence comes from Myrmecophaga tridactyla, assembly GCA_004026745.1. NCBI lineage: Eukaryota > Metazoa > Chordata > Mammalia > Pilosa > Myrmecophagidae > Myrmecophaga > Myrmecophaga tridactyla. The sequence goes on from PVIY010003447.1 coordinate 20,290, forward strand.
AGCCAAAATACCCCTAAAGTGTGGGAGAAAGATCAAAGATGATGGTGGAGTTACACAGAGAAGGTCAGGTTTAGCAAATGAGTATGATTGCTGAATCATTATATTGATATTTCTTTTAGTCTCCAGTATCTTAGAGCAGGTAGAAGTAAAAACCTAAAATTGTGGAACTGTAACCCATAACAAGTTGTTAACCCTGTTCTACAATTAATTGTTGTGATGTGCTTTGAAATTTATTGCTTTTTTGTATATATGCTATTTTTCACAAAAAGTTGATTGTAATGATAAATGCACAGCTATATGATGCTATTGTGAACCATTGATTATACACTTTGAATGATTACATGTATGTGAATATATAATATATATCAATAAAAAATAAATAATTAAAAAAACTCTGGCAATAAAATAACTAAGACATTGTAGTTTGTATTACTATAAGATGGAAATATTTTGTCTCTGGCTAAGAACTCAGTTACTTTCAAACTATGTTTGTAAAGAAATTGTTCTCTTGGTATTTTAAGATAATTATTCTCTTTGTCTCTCAAATGAATTCCAAGCTGTTTCAGTAAACTAATAGCCTATTTTCTCTTTTCACAAAGAGAAATTTTCTTGGAAATTTACTGAAGTTTACAAATGTATACTGCACATAATTCCAGATTTTTGAGATTCCACAAATTATGAGGTTAAAAGATTAAGTGTTGTTGTAGTTCATTATAATCCTTCAAAAGCATAGCAGGCTTAGGACCAAATTATGAGTGAATTCACAATTGGATCTTAAAAGACAAATGAAATATATGTAAGATTATGTTTGAGATTCAGGTTCTCTCTTCCTTAAAGAGTAATGATATTTTTGTTAAATTACCTGAAACTGAATTATGTTAAATAACCACCAATGAAAATGAGACCGTATGGGTTTGTGTCATTTTTTGTTTGCTTGTTTTTAATTTTAAAATCCCACTTGGTTTATTTTTTTCCCTTATATGTACAAATCCTAGGTATGCACTTTATCTTTAGAAACATCTTAAATTCTCCTTACAATATTTGGTTTGTCCATTTGGAAGCCCTTAAATTGGGTACTCATAGCATTACGTAACATGGGATTTCTTTTATATTTTAATTTTTTGCAAATAATTTTCAATATATTTTTCTAGGAATAGCCATCCAGCTTGAAATATTCAAATGAAACAATAATAACAGAAATTATTTATAACTTTTTTTTATTTTATAAAGACAATGCTCTTTCTAAAGCAATTGCTAAATTTAGATTTTTTCCCCAAGTTTAAGCAACAGTGCCACCAGGTGGTTATATTAATGCAGAAAAAAGGATTTTTCTGGTAAAATGATTTAATATTTAAAAAATTAAGGTTAAAGGGCTTATATCTAACAACAAAGTGATAGATTTGACTGCATGTAAATGATTACATTTAATGGAAAGCAATCTAATACTTCTTTCAGAATTCCTATTTCCATACAGTATGTAAATGTAATTATCTAGCCTCATAAAGAGTTGGTAAATCAAATAAATCTAATTTTTCATGTTTCACTAATAAGCACAAATAATTATTTTCAATTCTGTTAGTTTGACTAATATATAGATGCCAACAATTCAAAGAAGCCCAATGGGAAATGCACAGAATAATAGTAATAATGTAATACAAATTTGTTCTTCCCATTGAGATTTTTCCAAAAGTTTACCTTAAGCACTAATGATTTTTTAATTTACAAGATATTCTGGATTTCTCAAAATCAGTAGCTATTCTATAATATTTTATCAGTATTCCTAATTGTAAGCCACGTTTAAAGCAACATTTAAATACATTCATTTACCCTCATTAGACGCATGCATGTTTCTCCTCATTTGATTCCTTTTCTGTGGTAGCATTATTTTTGGCTATTGATAGATTTCCTGACAACTATCCAATATATCATCCATTGGAAGTGACCCATCTGTTTCCTTGGGGATGAGGAAAAACTTGCATTTTTGTGTTCCTTACTCTTCTGATTGAGGGCTGTCCTCCTTGCAGAATATTTATCTTGAATTTATTTCAGGTGTGAGTAGGCTTAGTTTTATGAATCTTTGTCTTTCCATACCGTTGATAAAGTAGATCATCAAGACTGCCAAATTTTGCCAAAATTTAGAAACACAGGAGACCATAAATACCAATTACATTCTCTTATAACATTATTCTCAGTAATACAGGTGATATTTCAATGTGTATCTCATCACACTTTAACTTTATTTCTTAATTGATTCTCTACTTGAATGGGGTTAAGGATGTTTTTTATACTCAAATACTCAAGAAACCATAATCACCAAAAGCAAATTTTAATGATTGACTAAACAGAAATAACTTCCCAAACTAGAGAAAAGAAAGCATGCTTTCAAAGTTGAGAATCTATGAATTTCATAAGGAAGAGCCTTTGAGACCTATTTTATTTGTGATAAATACAACACTAAGACTTAACCACTTTGAATGTATACATATTTCACTTTCTAAATTATTTAATGAAGGTAAGGCATGCATGGATTTTAGATTTGAATAAATTTGAAATAAAATTCTATGTGTTACTTCATGAATTTTTATTAATCAGCCTGAACTTCAATGATTTCATGTTTTAATTGGGAATAAAAATATTGTATTGAGATCCAGATCATGGTCTGCCTTCAATCTACTCAGCCCTAACTACCAACCAGACCTTGACTTCCTACTTTGTTTCTTGGTTTGAACAGGCCTAGTGAAGACTAATGATATTTCTACTGTCGTAAAACCCGGGAGATTCTTGCCCCTACTGTCCCTATCCTTGTGACAGACATGGGAGCTTAACTGTGATAGGCAACCTTTTCAATGACCCACATGACCCCCACCACCTAGCATTCATACCTTTATAGAATCCCCTCTCTTGAGTGTAGGTTAGACCTAGTGATTCACTTCTAATACATAGAAAATGGCAAAAGTTATGGGATGAAACTCCAAGATGAGGTTAAAGAAAGGCTGTGGAAAGCCAGCTGACATGCCGTGAGCTGCTCTAAGAAGAAGCCCACATGACCAGGAACTGATTTCTGGACAATAACCAGCAAGGACATATGACCTGCCATGTGAGTGAACTTGGAAATGCTTCCTCCACAATTTGGGATGATGCAGCATGAGCCAATAGCTGTACTACAAGCTTGTAAGAGGTCCTGAACCAGAGACACCCAGCTGAGCTGCATCTAGAGCCTACCCTAGAGACTATGAGATAATAAAATTTGTTGCTTAAATCTACTAAATTCTGAAGTAATTTGCTACACGAGATTATATAACTAATATATTCATGAACTGATGACTCTCAAGAAGTCCCCACGTCTGTAAATTAAATAGATTTAATTAGTTGAGATTCTGGATTTTTTCAGAAATGGACTTTGAAGGACCAGGTACCACAAGTCAGAATCACATGGGTGGTAAGGATTTGTGACAGAATTTGTCCATTTAGAGGCATGAGAAGGGGATGAGTAGTAAGTAAATTTCTCATGATTCATTGCAATCCAAAATGAACATTTCAAGAGGTGGTATTTCATATGAACTGTCTGCAGAAATTCCCAAGACAGGCACCAGCTGAGTTATTAAAAACTATAGTGAGCTTTGTAATGAATCTTCTAGTATTTGCTTTCTTTCATTCCCTGACTCTCTTTCTTCTTTCTTCACTCAGGGTTTGCTGAAATTATACTCTCCAAAAATGCTTTAGCCAATAAGCATATGCTTTATACATGCCTTTTCAGAAAATCTCTCTGTAGCAAATATATTCCTTATTACCCTTCTAAGAATAAAATATGGAAATTCACCTAAACCTAATTTTAATTACCTTGAGGTTTTCTATAAAACGATATTTAATTCAATTCTCAATTTATTGCATTAATCAGGACTCTCCAGAGAAACAGAATTGACAGGTTATACATGTAAACATTAAGAGATTTATTATAGGAATTGATTCATGTGACTGTGGGTATTGGCAAGTCAGAATTCCATAAGGCAGGACACAGGTTGGAAGCTCCAATAAAGGTGATGTTGAATTCCCTAGGAGAAGCTGTCTGGCTGAAAAGGAGATAGAAATTATTCTTTATGACTTTTGAAATCCTCAATTCTTGCTTTAAGATCTTCAACTGATTGGATAAGGAAACTCTCCCACTGCTGAGGGCAATCTCCTTTATTGATTGTAGGTGCAATCAGTCATAGACGTGGTTAAGGGACTATGCATGCAAATTCATCTATGAAATACTATACTCTCATGGCAACAATCAGGCCAGACCTTCCTTGACCAAACAACTTGATACTATAGCCTAACCAAGCTGACACATGAACTTAACCATCACACATATTTTAGCCATAAGAAAGAAACATGGAACATAGCATATCTACTATTTTAACCCCAACACTTTGGAGCATAGTTCTGAAAATTTAGAGTTATATGGTGTTCAGGATTGACTTATGTGCCCCACAGGGGACGTGTATGGATTTTAATCTGTACAGTGAACTCATTTGTAAATAGGATCTTTGAAGATGTTATTAGTTAAGGTGTAGCCAAACTGGATCAGGCTGTGCCTTAATTTGTATAATTGGAGGCCATGTGAAGAGAAGCAATTCAGATACAGTTATGAAGTCAGAGATCAGCAGCAGCCAGAGAGGAGAAGAGATCAACGTGAATCAAGGGGCTGATGGTAACAAAAAATACAGACCCCAGGAGAAAGCATGCCCTTGACAATATTTGGATTTTGACTTTTAGCTTTCAAAATGGTGAGACAATAAATGCTTGCTGTTTAAACTAACCCATTGTGTGGGATTTGTCATAGCAACCCTGGCAAACTAAAACATATGGCAATGCTTGTGTGATGATATAATTTTTGTCATAGTTATTTTGAAATAAAAGGATTTGAATCTAAATGCTGAGGTTAGGTGTTAAGAAAATTATGTACCAGATGGTTGCCTATAAATATGAAATGGGCTAGAATATCTACTGAGATTTTGAGAGCAAGGAATTTAAGCCATAATCTGCTAGGTTCTGGATTTAATTTAAGTTTAAAAATGAGTAAGGGTTGGCAACATCTTTGGTGTTTGACACTTTTATTTGAGAAGAATATACGTTATTGCTTTTCTTTATTTCCTTTCTATATTGGTTGTATTTAACACAAAATGCAAATTGCTGAATAACGTGAAAAATTATATAATGAAAAAATTCAATAACAAAAGTAATCATACATCAAAATTCAGAATTCAAGGAAATACAAATACTATACAAAAGATATTTAATTTTGCCTCAGCAGCCATCAAATTACATTGAATCATCAAAATTTATTGTCTATACACAAACTAGAGAAGAGTCAAAGGACAAACAGGAAAGATGACCCGAAAACTTTAAGCTATGCCAGTTGTGGCACAAAGGTTATGAAATTATCTGTGGTCTTTTTCCTAAAGAGTCTTTGATATTTGGCAAGAAATAAATTATAACTAGTAGACCATTTTTTTTAAGAAAACTCACAAAAGTGGACTCAAGCAAATTAACATTTTGAATGTGTGATTGATACATAGGAGGCAGAGTTGAAGAGATTACTATACAAAACTGGATCTTGGATACAATAACAGAAGGCAGCAGTACATATATAGATTATTTGCATAAATAACTGATTTCCAGGGCATGCTCTCAAGGTTATTTTGAAACCTTCTAAGCAAGTTTTGTTGACAGACAAAAAATAATCCTAAAGTAGTGTTTATTCAAGAATAAGTATTCTAAACTCAATTTTATAGTTTGGCTTAGTGATTATCTTGCTATAATTGCTTAGAAGGTAAACCATGTTCCACACCATTAGTAGCTATCATTGAAACATTGGCTTCAAATATTCAACATCAGTGCAAGTACATATTCATTATTAAATATTTTGGGAAAAATCTACTTGCTCATTGTTCTAAATATGAATTGTTCAATATTCATTTCTTAAATTAAGTTTAATATTTATTTTGATGTAATACCTACCTTGCTATTGTTGATTTCAATTATAAAATTCATTTGAGATTTTACAAGAAAAATCTCTAATTTTAGTTTGAATCAGCAATCCTTCAATCTATTTTTAAAACCTTGATAGCCAACTCTGACCTAGATTTATAGTGTCAATGTTCTGTTACCAAAAAACAGAACAAAAAAAGGCAAAAAAATCTTTTATTTTGTAGTGACTTTTTCATGTAATGCAGGTCATTGGCAAAAATAATAACCCTCTGGCTTCATAAAATTAAAGGGTTCCAAATCATTAACATACAAATTAATAATAAACCATTTAACATAGACCTTGAGGGAGACCAGATGTTCCTACCTAATTGAAGAAGACCTGACCCCAGATGATAGTATATTTCAATCACCTTTTTAAATAAGTATAAAGACAACCCAAAGGGCTTAACACAGCCCACAGTGAAACTTCTAGGACTAAGAAGGCCTCTGTGAAATGTCAAAACTATGGAAATCTAAAAAAAAAAAGACATACTAAGAAATACAAAAGCCAATCTCTTTGTCTTATGGAAATGCAGAGTCAAGTTTTTCTGATATAAATGCTGTCGAATGATGAAAAAATAAATATTTCAGGGATTAAATTAGGAAGATGTGATAGGTTGAATTATGTACTCCAGAAAAACAAGTCTTTAATTTTAATCTATTCCTATGGGTATGAACACTCTTTTGAAGTGGCTATTTTTTTCTTTGAGGTGTTGCTCAATTGAATCCAGTTGGGCCTAAATTGTATTACTGAAGGTTTTATGAAAAAGAGTGATGCAAAGGAGAAGCTGGTTTGGAACCTGGAAGAGCAAGAAGGGAATGTCATCAAATGCATTGCCATGACAGAAAAGTAAGGATCCAAGTATCATAGGCAGCTTCCAACAGTCCTTGGGGAGGAAGCAAAGAGTTGATTTTGGATTCTCCTTGCCTCAAAATAGTCAGCTAGTAAATCCCATTTTCTTTAAAGTCAAACCACTATGTGGTATTTGTTTTAGAATCCAAGAAACCAAAACTAAAGGTATAGGACAACTTTATCTAACTTTAAATGCATATATTAGAATCTTAAATTCTAAATCAATACATAAAAATCCTATAAAAATAACAATTTAAAACTCGAATAAATCATAAATTGAAAACAATCAGTCAGGAAAATCATCAAGCCAAATGCTAGTAGTTTAAAAGATGAATGAAATATGCAACTTCTTTCAAGTGTAACCACAAAAAAATAAAGAAAATAAACAAACACAATTAGATGTAACAAAATAAACACCACAAAGGTGAAAGAGGGTTAAAAATATACTTGAAAATGTAGAACAGGAATTGGTAAATTGTGGTCTGGGGCCAAATCCAGATAAACACTTGGTTTTGTAAATATAGTTTTATTAAAACACAGCTCTGGTCATTTCTTTATATGTTATCTATGGCTGCCAATGGCAGAATTAGAAGTTGTGATAGAGATTACAAGGTCCATAAACTAAGTACTTCCCATCTGCCTTCTTAGAGCAAAAGTTTGTTGACTCTTGATCTAGAAAAAATTGACAACTTTTTTTTTAAAGAATAACAGAAGAATTATGCAAGAATATAATGAAAACATTTAAGAAAGGGGAGCAATTGGAAGAAAATCATTTGCCTAGTTTAAATATGGGTAGGTTTTTCTACATCTTAGTCATCATGTTAAAACAAAAGACAGACGTGGAGAGAGCAAGAAAGACATAGTTTAAGAATGGAATAAGTAGTTATCTTAATTTCTTAAAATGTCTATAAAAAATACCACACAATGGATTGGCTTAAATAACAAGCACTTATTAGTTTATTGTTCTGGAGGCCAGAATTCCAAAATTCAGGTATTGGCAAGTCAATGGTTTGTCTTTGATTTCTATAGCATTCTGACTCTAGTTTGTTGCAATCCTTGGCGTTCCTTGGCTGGTGTCACTGCCTCCCATCACATGGTGATCTCTTTTTCTCCTCTCTCTCTTCCTCTTTCTCTCTCTCTCTATTTCTCTCTAGTCTGCTCCTTTGGCTTCTGCTGACTTCTGGCTTCTGCATCCTATTGTGGTTCTCTGATTTCTAACTTTGTTTTCTCTTCATAAGGCTTCCAGTATAATGGATTAAGTCCACAATAATTCAGTTGACCACACTTTAAACATTACATCTTCAGAAGGTCCTATTTACAAATGGTTTCACGTCAGCAGGGTGAGGATTAATATTAAGAACACGTCTTTGTTCAGGTGAATGTATTGATTTACCACAATAATAGTTGGTAGATGCATGGATAAACCAAACTATTAGAACTGATAAATAAGATTAACAACATTACTAGATAGCAAATAAAATAAATGGTGTTCTGCAAACTAGCAAACAAACAAAATAAACTATGCAAACACTGTGCAGGAGCATACCTAAAAATTTGTGTTTATGGAATAAATTGGAAAAACATTAGAGGGAAATATATCAAAACAAGCAGAATTTTATACAATGTTTGTGCTTTGCGAAATTCAATATTGAATGAAAGAGGGGAGGGGCAGAAGCTCGTCAGTGTGGATATATTTGAAAGTGGCACCCCCACCAGTGGGCTAGGAATTGTCTAGGATTAATGGATTTATACATGGGGCTTGGCAACTGGGGATGACTATAGATGTTAAAACATCGATTTACAACAACTAGAAAGCAGGGTTAATACAATTGTTTTATTCAACTAGCTAGCATCTCCAATATAGGGTTGAATAGAAAATGTGATTGTAGATTCCCTTGTCTTTAACCCTGTCTTGTATCTCCTTTGAAGAGAAACTTATTCAATATTTCAGCATTAATGTGATGCTACTTTAAGGTTTCTTATAAATGTTTTTCATCAGACTGAAGATGTTTCATTCTATTCCTAATTTGCTGAGAGTTTGTATAATCTAAATATTATTAAATGCTTTCTCTCCATCTATTGTGACGGTCATTCTTTTTCCTATTTTATCCTGTTAACTACATGAACTATTGATTTTCATATGTTAAACTACACTACGGTCTAAACGTTTTTGGTCATGATGTATTTATCATCTTTTTATATATTGCTGAATTTAATTACAAACATTTTTTAAGACTTTTTGTTTATGTTCATGGAAGTTATTGGCTTACAGTTTTATTTTCTTGTGATACTCATAGCTATGTTTTTCTGCTTAGTGTTTTCATATCTTCTTGAATGTCTGAATTTTAAATAAGATTTGAATAATTCTTACTCATCATATCTTCAAATTTTTGTCATAAGCTCTTACACCTCTTCTTTAGGACATTAGACCTTTCAACCAAGTTCCATAATGCTTTATTCTCTATTCCTATTTTTTTTCCACCAATTGTTTTTTCCTTTATCCTTTAGATTAGATATTTTCTGTGGGCCTACCTTTGACTTCATTAATCATATCACTTGCTATGTCCAGCCTACTGTTAAGTTGATCCAGTAAATTCTTAATTTTAGATATATTATGCATCTCTGACCTGATCATTTTATTTTTATCACAAATGATCTGTAGACATATGCCATCTCTATTTTTCTAAGTTGTTCCTCTTTAATTCTTAGAGTATTGGTTATTTTATATGTCTGTGTCAGTTATGAGAATGCATCACTCAGTTCTCTGACTGCAGGGAACATAATTGACCAATGAACCTGGTTACTATCCCCTGAAATCCTTCACTGTGTTTGCACAGCAACCATGGTTTCCATAAACAGCTCCCCAATAATAACTACATTCTTCAGGTATTAGTACAGGGTCAGTTGACTTTGATTTGAGACCTATCTACTGGCCTTGTCAAGCATTATGAGAACTGAATCTAAGAGGTTTCTTCCAAACCTTCCTCTCTCTTTCAATCAGGATTTGTGGTAGTAGTGGTCTAAGATGCCAGGCAGTAACATGGGGACTTAGGACATGATGAAGAGCACTTTAGTCAAACAAATGTACTAAGTCCTGAATGTTGGAAAAAAGATAAACTTCAGTATAGGTGCATAAGTAGGAATTTTCTTGTGGGAAAATTTGAGAAGCCAATTTTTAATTATACATATTTTTGATGATGACCAATTATAGCCACTGTTTCCATAAATCTTAGGAAAATATAGGCAATAAAAAGAAAAAAGAATGCATTAAAAATTTTTGTAGAATATGATTGACAAATGGTGAGATATTTACCATATTGGTAAATAAATACAAAGCAATATTTTTTTGCAAAATGAGAAATATGAGTATTAAGATATGGGTTGTCTCAATTATGAATATGAATATTTAGAATATTATTTTACTGTTTAGGGTTTATAAAAAGTATACATATACTCTCATTGAACTCTGTTTACCTGATTCAACCTGAAATTAATTTCATGCTAGAATTATACAGTCTGTCTTCCATATGGATATGTTTTTGAAAATATCAAACTATCTGAGGTTAGCTTAGTCAAATTTTCCTGAAGCAGAGCAAGCAGTATAAACACATTCTATCAAAATCATCTTTTCAGTAAACAAAGCTATCATTCCCTCATTTTAACATTGCTGTTCTTGCTATTTTGATGATATTTTTTACTCCAGTTTCAATCCCCAGCCAAATGACAGAGACTAAACTCATAAAGAGCCAATTTCATCACTTCACTTCCACCTAATACATACAGATAACTTTCTTTCCCTTCAAAATTCACAAATTCCCTGTATGACTTGTAAATCCAGCTAATAAAACTCCCAACTTTACAGTGCAACTTTTATTTTCCTTCTCAGATTCTTCACTCTGCTACCTGTTTCTATTGCTGTGCCATTTATTCAGCAATTGGATCATTTAAAATTTTCTTTCTCCTCTATCCACTTATTCAAATTTTGACTAATTTATTAATTAAAAATTTAGTCAAAATGACTTTTAAAATTTTGTCTTGGTTTGACAAATTGATCATAACTACTTAATCTAAGAAACATAAATTTCTGCAAAAAATGACAGCATTTAAAATTTCATTTGAAGTACAATGCTGTTCACATAGATGGCCAAGAAATATTTCTTGGCTGAATAGGTAACAAGTAGTTTATAGATATATCTTTTAGGATAGTGACTTAAAGATATTGTCTTTTCTATGATTTTGGAGGGAGAAAGTTAAAGACTAAAATATTATTTTCATATAAAACAGAAAAGAATCTAGAAATATAGATTACAAACATGTTCCTGGCTTAAATGCTGTGAGTTTTACTCTTAATTCAAACTAGTTTTCATATATGTACACTCACATAAATGTATTAACAAACAATATCCAGCAAATAAATGTTGTGCTACATCAAAGAACAAGAAACACTTTTTTTTTTTTTTTAACCTCACATAGTAAATAACAACTTCATGCTTTCAGTGGATCAGTGGATCTCAGAATTTCTCTCTGGATATTTTAAACCATTTCATGTTCACATTTTCAAGTTTATATTATTCATGTGGGGTTTTGAAAAAAAAGATGCATTTCATATTGAAAAATTGACTCTAAAAGTGAACAATACCTTGCTTTCACTTACTGCTTTGTCAATGCAATATATTTTGCTATCGGTCCTTTATGCCACTTTTCAAAGATTATTTGATTGATTTACTGTAATTGAATTTTGTGTTCAGACATATGTCTAGAATACCATGTCCTTTCTTCCTGCATTCATTTTTTAATAACTATCTTGAATGCTGTTGTTGTTATGAGACTCAGTTTTCAAATAATAGAATCATGAAAACATAATTGCATTATCCTCTGTGGAACTTCAAATTGCAACTGAAGTATAAAATAAAAAAAAAAATATTTTAAAGCAGTGACAAAAATGAAACTGTAGCATCCAAAATACAAATAGTTCAGTATATCTTGGTGTCAAGAGTTTAGAGACAAAAAATGACTTTATTGATTCAACTCACAGCATAACATAAAACCAAATGAAATAAAGTTAGATGAAAAAGTGAGAAATTTTGGTAAAAAAGTTTACTAGAATTGTGTGTTTATTTTCCAAGAAAAGGCAAATGCTATTCTTATTACCATTATTAAATCCAACTGAATGGAGTTAATTTTGTATTTTGGAATACTGAGAGAGGAATAATGGAAATAGACATTGTACTTCTTATTGAATAGGTAACTGGCTTATTTTTAAACAATTAATTGTATCTGTAAATATAAGGTAGAATTACATTTTTTTGAATAGAAACCAGTTCCCAAATTGAATGAATTATAGCTAAGTGGTTCATAAAAGTGAAAAATGATTTTGCTTACCTCGTTCCCAGTATATTCCTGACACTTTATATATTATATCTGTTTTAATATAATATTGTATTTTAAAATTATATTAAGGAGATGTATCAGTTATCTGTTGCTGTATAACAAATTACCCCAACACTTACTGTTTTAAACGAAAATCTGACAATTTTTGTGGGTTAAGAATTTAGGAACAGCTAAACTGGGTACTGTCACTCAGGAATCTCTTGAAGTTGTAGTTAAGACTGTTGGCCAGTCCTGAGATCACTGCAAACTAACTTGGGACTGTAGAATCTCCTTCCAAGACAGTTGATTCACATGGCTTTCAGAAAAAGGATTCATTGCTTGTTGTGTAGACATCTCCATAGACCTGCTTTAGTAATTTTCTGACAACAGCTGGTTTCATCCAGAGTGTGTTACCCTACAGAATAAACTACAAAAGCCTAAAGGCATTTTATACCTACTCTTGGATGTCACATAACTTTTCTGCCATACTCTGTTCTATAGAAGTTAATTGCTATATGCAGTCAACAATGCAACAGAAGTGTATTAGGTTGCACTTTTTGAGAAAGGAGTGTTGAAGAATTTATGATCATATTTTCAAATGATCACAGAGGGCACCACAGTAAAATTTCACATTTGCATATAACAAGGAAATGTTTTCTAAGGAATGTGGTAGGCTATGATAATGGCATTATAATATTTAAGCAAGGACCCAAATAAATAGGATACAGAGTAATGCCAGTAGAAAAGGAAAATTTTGGTTTGAAAAAGCAAGTACCAATAGAAAAAAACTGTGATCTTTTTTAACATCATCCAAGTGGAGATGTTAAAAGTGGAGGCTTACTGATTGATGTATAGTATCAGTTACACATCTGTAATAGAAACCTTTACACTATTTTACCTTAATTCATCTCTTATAGTATCTATATTTTGTTAAAAAACTTTTGGAATTAAATCTGTTTTATTTGTGGACAGATGAGTATGTACTCAAGTTGAGTCAAGTCTCAAGATACTTGGCTACAGTTTCCTTTTCCTTTCTTGCTTATATTAAAGGCATTAATGGAAGTCACAAAGTATAAGTTATTCACAAATTGTTAAGAAAACTTATCCAACTGACATTGTCCATGGAAGCTATTTAAAAGATAATTTTTATTTTTCTTTAAGTAAACCCTTATGTTCTACTATGATCAAATGTCAGCAGAGTAATAGGTCTTAATTAATAAAAACTAAATGGAAAATATGAGCAATCTTCTCCAAAAGGAAATGTTGAATCTGTACTCTAATATTGTGAACCATTGTGATCACATGTCAAGAAAGATAATTTAAATTTTAAGTGTATCAGGACAAAACCTAGGCCACCTAATAAAGTTTAAAAATAGATCATACTATATAAGATAACTTTTCAGTCTAAACTGATGGGAAAGCTCCATTGCACAGGCTCATTTCAGAATCTGGATACATTTCATCTTGTGGCTTGGTTCTCCTCAAGTGTTTCATTCACATCTATGTAGCTGAAGTGTGGTCATCACCACTGCAGGATTCCAACATGCAGTATGAGTGAAAAAGAGGAAATCCAGGTCAGGTGGCATGTCTTTGAGTTAAGGATGACTTGGAAATTGTACACTTAACTTCAACTCACATCCATTAGTGTGAACCATGCCACATGATCACAACCAACACATAGAGAAGCAACCACCACCTCAAATTCTGGATATTTCTACTACTAGGATGTGATACATAATATAGGAACTTAGAAACCTCTCATAGTATGTTCTAGTTTGCTAGGTGCCAGAATGCAATACACCAGAAACAGAATGACTTTTAAAAAGGGGAATTTAATAAGTTGCTAAGGCTGAAAAAATGTCCCAATTAAAGCAAGTCTATAGAAATGCTCAATCTAAGGCATCCAGGGAAAGATATCTTGGTTCAAGAAGGCCGATGAAGTTTAGGGTCTCTCTCTCTCTCAAGTGAGAAGACACATGGCAAACAGAGTTAGGGTTTCTCTCTTGGCTGGAAGGGCACATGATGACCACGGACTGGGTTTCTCTCTCATCTGGAAAGGCATGTGGCGAACACAGCATCATCTGCTAGCTTTCTCTCCTGGCTTCCCTTCACAGTGCTCCCTGGGAGGTGTTTTTCTTCTTCATTTCCGAAGGTCCTGCCTGATGGACTCTGCTTCTCGTGGCTATGCCATTCTGCTCTCTCCGAATCTTCTTTTATTCTCCAAAATGTTTCCTCTTTTATAGGACTCCAGAAAACTAATCAAGACCCACCCAAATGGGTGGAGACACGCCTCAACCTAATCCAGTTTAACAACAGTTCTTGTTTAAATCACATCTCCAGGGAGATGATCTAATTACAGTTTCAAACATACAATACTGAATAAGGATTAGAAGAAACAGATTAGGATTAAAACATGACTTTTCTAGGGTGCATACATCTTTTCAAACCAGCACATAGTAATAACATGGAGGAGTAGTTTGATGAAGAATATTTTAAAGACCTGAACTGTAGTGAAATGCAGAATGGTGGAGTAGGAAGTTTTACAGGTGGCTCCCTCACCAGAAAAATTAATGAGCTGGAAAAAGAGATTAGGATGAACTAAATGGTAAACCTGGAACAAGACTAGACATTTAGAACAAACACAGAAGTGTCAGAAGAGGCAAAATTCTGCCTAGATTTCAGCTTTTATAAATGAAACTGAGCACAAACCAGTCCCATTTCTTAGCTTGAATAGCAGCTTTGCTAATGATGGCAGCTTCAGAACTGAAGAACTGATTCTGGGAGTGGCCTCTTGTGAGCAGGGTTTCAAAGGAAACTTCATCTCCAGAAGTTGAGATTGGAAGTCAAAGATGGATTGGCAGATTCCAGAGGGAGTAGCAGGGATGCTAAATTTGGTTACAGCCCTCTGGAGAGTAGCAGCTTCCAGCCTCCCATAAGCATTCACTATGATTTAAAGAGTGAGTACCATTTTTCCTTTCTTTTGTGTGTGCTTCTTGGTTTAACAGAGCCCTTAGATGTCAAACAATATGCTCATATTGTTTTGGCCTCAATAGAGGCAACTTATGCCTTCCTCCTTGTATGTACTGAGAGATTTGGAGAGGCAATGTACATTTTTTTTTCTTTTCTTTTTCTTTTTTTATTATTACTGGTGTGTTTATAAGTAGTTTTCCTTTTCTCTCTCTTGTATTTAATCTTTCTTTTTAAATGTTTTCTTTTTTTTTTCTTTTTCATGGTATAACACAATGAAGAGTGGCAGAACTAGATTTCAGGAGTTATCACAATACTCGAAATACTCAGAATATACAGTTCTCAAAAAAAGTAATAAAACAAACAAGGAGACAGAAACGTCTGGCTCAGTTATGACACTGAATTCCAGATACTTGTTTCTCCTGTGGATTTTTCTCTCCATGTCCAAGCTACTTTGCTTATAAAGGCTTCATCCATATAATATTAAGGAAAGCCATCATTCAGTTCGGGTACTCCTTAATTAATAAATTACAAATATCCCCTACCCCCATCAATACTAGGGGTTGTGATCTGTGCATGCCTTTTGTGGGTGACATGATACAATTCCCAAAGAGACATACCAAAATTAATTAGCAAAACAGTCAAAATATGCCTTCCTGTATCAGTAATTGTCTAAAATGTAAATGGACTAAACTCCAGAATCAAAAGAAACTATGGTGCAATTATATGCTTTTTACAAGAGACTTAGCTCCAAAGACATATGCAGTTAACAACCTTAAGAAAGCTGGAATGCTATACTAATATCAGAAAAAATATATTTGAGGTCAAGAACTATTATAAGGGTAAAACAAGAGTACAATTTCAATTCAACAAGAAGATACGACTATTTTAATCAGATATTCACTAGCAACAGTTTAAAAATATATGAAGGAAACATTGGCACAATTGAAGAAAAAAATACACAGATCTAGAACAACATTTAGAGATTTCAATACAACACTTACAATACTGGATAGAAGATTTAAGAAGAAGATCAGCAAAGAAGTAAAGCATTTGAAAAACACCATAATTCAACTAGATTTAGCATACATATACATAGAACACTTCACCCAACAACAGAATGATATACATTTTTTCAAGTGCTCATGGATCATTCTCCAAGATATGTCATATGTTAGCCTATAAGAAAAGCTTCAATAAATTAAACACATTGAAATGATAAAAAGCAAAATCATTTTCCACATTAAAATGACACTAACCATCAATAGTCAAGGGAAAACAGGAAAATTTCAAATATGTGGGGATTAGTGCCATCTTAAACATGAAGAAGAAACCACAAGAGAAATTGGAAAATACTTGGGAATTAATGAAAATGAAAACACTTCATGCCAAAACTTATGGAATATAGAGAAACATGCCCACAGAGAAATTGATAACTCTGAAAGTAATATCAAAATAGAAGAAAGTTTTCATATCATTAGCCTAACTTCACATCTTGAAGAACTAGAAAAAAAAGAACAAAATTAGCAGAACGCAGTAAATAACTAAGTTTAGAACAGAGATCAATGACTAGAGAATAGAAAAATAAAGGAGAGAATCAAAAATAGTAAAAGTAGATTCTTTGAAAAAAACACAAATATTAAGAAAATTCCTAACAAAGTTTTGTCTAAATCATTTTGTACTTTCAGACAAAGAAAAAAAGCACAAATCTAAAATTAGAAATGAAAATGGTGACAGCACTACAGATCTTACAGAAAATTATTAAAGCAGTATAAGAGAAAACTATGAACATCTGTACACCATTAAATACATTAATCTAGATGGAGAGCAAAAACTCCTAGGAAAGCACAAATTTCCTAATATTACTCAAAAAGAAATGTGAATCCTTAATAGACCTATAACAAGTATATAAACTGAATCAGTAATCAAGAAACTTCCACCAAAGAAAAAATCTAGGACCCAAAGTATTAACTGATTTTTTCTGCCAGATACTTAAAGCAGAATCAACATCAATTCTTCTGAAACTCTTCAAAGTATTCAAGAGAAAGGAATGTTCCTAATTCATTCTGTGATACTAGCCTTACCTTAATACCAATGCCTGATAAAGTCCCCATAAGAAAAAAATAATATTAGACTAATTTCCCTATCAAGATTCCAACAATCTTTCTGCAGAAATGGAAAAGCTGATCTTCAAATTCACATGGAGTTGCAAAAGGCTCTGAAAAGCAAAACATTTTTAAGGGAAGACAAAATTAGAGGACTCGCAATTCCTAATTTTAAAATGCACTAGAAAGTTACAATGATCAAAAAATATAGTACTGGCATAAAGACAGCCAAATGAATCAATAGAGTAGAATTGAAAATCTAGAAATAGAACCACACACTTATGCTCAATTGATTTTTAGCAAGGTTGTAAAGTACATACAATGAGATAAAAAGTCTCTTCAACAAATGTTTGGAAAACTGGGTAACCACATGAGAAGAATGAAGAGTCATCCTTACTTCACACCATATAGAAAAACTAACTCCAAATGAATCAAGGACATAAATTTTAAAAGCTAAAACTATAAAACTCTTAGAACATTATATAGGGGAAGATCTTCATGACCTAGAATTTAGCAGTGAATTTTTATATATGACACCAAAAGCACGAGCAACATAAGAAACAATGGATAAATTCAACTTCTTTAATTTTTTTTTAAGTTCATAAAAGGATATTGCCAGGGAAGTAAAGAAATAATAATAATAACCTACGTAATGGACAAAAATTAGTTATAAACCACAAATCTGATAAGGACTTAATGTCCAGAATATATGAAGAACTTTAACCATGCAACAATAGCAAAAAGATGAACAACCCAATTATAAAAATATCAAAATAGCTGATCAGACATTTTTCAAAAGAGGATATACAAATGGTCCATAAATACATGACAAGATTATTAACATTGTTAGACTTTAGGGAAATGAGATATCATCCATAAGCATCGCTATTATAAGAAAAATTAAAGGAAAGTAGTAACTATCAGAGAGGATACAAAGAAATCAGAATTCTAATGCACTGTAGGGGGAAATGCAAAACATTGCAGTCACAGTGGAATGCAATATGGCAGTATTTCATTTTCCTGGTTGCTGAAGCAAATACCATGCAAAGGGTTCACTTAAACAATGGGAATTTATTGGCTCACAGTACTTAAACTTGACAACTCCAAAATCAAGTCACCAACAAGGTTATCTTTCTTCCAGAAGACTGTGGCATTCTGGGGATGGATTCTGGCAGTCTTTGTTTTTTCCATCTCGTTACAATGCACATGGTGCTGCTGGTCCTTTCTTTTCTGTATTCTGTTGGTTTTCACCCTGCAGCTACTCACCCTGAGGCCTTCCTTCTCTGTGTCTGAATTTCATTCTGCTTATAAAGGATTCCAGTATTTGGATTAAGACCCATCCTCATTCAGAGGGATCATATTTTAAAGTAGCCTCATCACAAGGTCCTATTTATAATGGTTCCCAGCCACAAGAATGGATTATGTTTAAGAACATGCTTTTCCTGGGTACACAGATCCAAGCCATCACAAGTGGTCCCTTAAAAAGTTAAATATGTGTAGAATTACTATATGACTCAGTATTTCCACTTTTAGGTATATAGCCAAAGAAAGTTACAACAGGGTTTTAAATAGATACATGTACAACAATGCTGCTATGAACACAGCAGCATTATTCACAACAACCAAAATGTACAACCATTCCAAGTCTCCATTAACAATGACTAGATAAGCAAAATGTGGTATATACACATACTAGAATATTATTCAACTATGAGAAGGGATGAAGTTCTGAAACACGCTGTAACATGGATGAACCTTGAAAACATTATGCTTATTGAAATTAGCAAGGCATGTATGGACACATATTGTATGATGTCACTTAGATATCCAGAAACAGGAAAGTTGCAGGAAAGAAAGGATGAAGAAACAGAAGGTGGTGTTCTTGCTTTGTGAGATAGAGAGTGCTTGTAAGTAAAATTAATCAAAACCGACCTGAAATAATATAGCCAGAATAGACCATGTTTGAGTATGTTAATCTCTATAATAGTCAATGTTATAGATGAGAAGAACAAATATTTTCTCTTTGAATCTCCTTCTTGCAAGTCAAGATGAGTATTTGATTTCGAAACCTGAAAATATTGAGTTTTATACATACCAAAGAAAGCACTTGACATTAACCCATTTACTAATAATGTATGTCAGTTTTCACCAAATAACCTTGATTCACAGTGTCGTGAGTACCTATTAATTTTTCACAGTACTCCTAGAGCAAAAGAAATTACAAAACTTGTTTGTAAACTCTTTGGTTCCAAACAACTTAGCTATTTAGGTTAAAACAACTTAGTAGCCCTTTGAAAAATGATTCACGTAAATGGAAAGAAAAAATAATTTTTAAATTTCATTTCTTACAGCCCTAATTATGTTCTAATGGAATATGTGTCCTGCTGCTGAGAAATCATCTTCACGAAGATATGACATCTTCTAAAGAAATACAATTTGATATAGTGTTGAAACTGTGAACTACCTTGATAAGAACAAATGAAGCGTGTGCAGCATTTGAGACAGCAAAGTTTTGCTGTTTCCTTGGAAATTCAAGCCATCTCATGACAACTCTGTGACTTTGGCTTGGCACACAGTTTGGGCACTGCAGATTTCTGCAATGTAATATCCCAAAGAAAATACTGGCAAAGATATAAATGGATACAAAATATTTTAGACAAACATATAAATGAGCAGGTGTAAGAGGATAAAATGATAATTTTATAATACAGACATTTAATTTTGGAAATAGAGAGTAATCAATCATCAAAATAATTGAAGCACTATATAGAGGGGGGTAAAAGATCCAGCATTATTTGTTTAAAATATTAAGAACCCATGTCACTAAACTCTAGGAGACTATATTCTTTGCTTATTGTATCAAAATGATTTGATAAACATAAAATATTAAAGGAAATGCAACTACAGCATAAGAAATATATAATAAAATAAGAAAAACAATTTTAAAATATTGAACAGTTGGAGATACATTAAAACTATTTTTAAAGGAAGAATATGAAAATAATTTAGCATATTAGAAGCAAAGAATATAAGCCAGATGGCTCTAAGGACAAATCACATTAAACAAGGTATCCAGAAGAGGGAAAATAAAGTAAAATAATAAAAAATATAACCAATATTTTGGTCAGTGGATAGTATAGAATAAAGCTCTAGTTCAGATTTTCTTGTTACACACCTAAGAAGAGGTCATTGAAGTAGGAAACTAAAAAGAATAGAACCAATTATCTTTTACCTTTTTTATTCCTTGACTAGTGATCATTCTTTATGGGATATTTTGCATATGAGGAAGGCAAACATTCTTATTAAAACAAACTATCAATATAATAGCAATGTTTGAGTATATGAGAGCATATGTATTTATAATGCAATAAATATTTGTTGGATTATTTATTAGAGAGAAAAATTTGCCTTATAAATTTTGTTGTAAAAATAGCTACATATGTTGCATATATTTACAACAGTTACATAATTTTATATACTTTGTGGTATATATTATATATGCAATAAATATGGAACATGTGGGTGTATATCACATGATATGTTAGCATCATCATCTATACTGGACTATTAAAATATATAAGAGAATAGAAAAAGATATTTTCTTTCTAATGATATGATACAGTATTCAACATTATTTTTGGATAAAATTGTAGGTGTTTGTAATATCTTTCCTAAGGTGTAGAAAAACAGCAACAATATAAACCTGGAACTCTGAGTTCTGTTTCATTAGTGGTAGACAAAGATTTCCTCCATTTAGAACATAACCATCAAATAAGGAGAGTATTTTGATACTGAGCAGGCAAAACTGAAAAAGAAAATATATCAATCCAAGTTCAATGCTTCATCTGCCAAGCATCTCTCTCTACATATATATTAAGACTTTTTCTCATATGTTCATTTAAAAAAAATCCCAAATAACGTAAAACATTTCATTCTCATCCTCAAAGAGAACAAGCATAAATCTTATCAGTAAGACATCTCACCCTGTGGTGGTTTGAAACTGTATTTACCGCAGAAAAGCATACTCTTAAAATTAAGCCATTCCTGTGGTATGGACCTATTGTAAATACAATCTTTTGATAAGGCTATTTTAGTTAAAGTGTGACCCATCTCATTTAGAATGGGTTTTAAGCCTCTTACTGGAGTCCTCTATAAATGGGTTGAATACAGAGAGAGAAAGAAATATGCCTTGGAAACAAGAAGCTGAAAGCAATGAAACAGAAAAGAAGGATGAGACCAACAGATGCCACCATGCATCTTGCCATATGGCAGAGCAATCAAGGATAACTGGCAACCAGTTTTGGAAAGAAAGCATTGCTTTGATATGGCCTTGGTTTGGACATTTTCTCAGCCCTGAAACACTAAGCTAATAAATTCCCATTGTTAAGAGCCAACCAATTTTATGATATCTCTTTTCAGCAGTCTAAGAAACTAAAGCATATTTTACATCTAGAATCTGTGGCTTTCATCCTATACAACTCAAAGTATTTTACCTACTGACTTGCAAAATTTTGAAACTATCCTAATTTTTCCAGGCTTCTATGACAAATACTGTACACTGGTTTGGCTTAAACAGTTGTGGAGTCTAGAAATCCAAAATCAAGGTATTAATAGGCCATTCTTTCTTTCGGAGTATTCTGATGTGGCCATCCTGACATTTCTTGGTTTGCTCCTTCACATGGCGATCTCTCTCTCCTTCTGTGGTTTCTACCTTAGTTTCTACTTTTGTGTCTAACTATTTTTTCATAAAGACTTCAGCCATATTGAATTAAGGTCAAAGCCTGGATTTAATTTGACCTCATCTAAATGGGATCCTCAAAGGTCCTATTTACATATGAATTCACACTCACAGGACCAGGGGTTAGGATTTGAATATGTCTTTGTGCAGGATATGATTCAGCTTACCATAGTGTCTTGTCTTGGTGAAGACCATTAAAAATACAAACAGAAATATTTTCTCTAATAAATGTTTCCATTATTATAGCCATACAAATATTTTATAGAATATTTTAAATGCAAATATCCTCCGTTTCCCATCTCCCAATAAAATAAAGTTAATATTTTTAGATATATATGTATGAGTGTATTGTGTGTGAATGTGCAAATGTGTATGTGTGAAATCTCATATTGCTATGCACTGTTTTGTCTTTTCTTATGGTAAATATTTTATTTTTAATATTTCCCAAGTTATTAGAAATTGTTTGAAAATCTTACTTACCTAATGGATTTGTCGTAACTAAAAAATATATATATATATTTTGCATTCTCATTCCTATATTTAACAATATAATAGAGACCAGTGTTTTAATACTGATAATGATCTATTATATTTTATGTACATTAATGTCAAGCAAGATATCAAGTACTTGAAATGTTAAATCTCATTCAATCATCGTAGTAATTCTATGGCTTAGATAAGTATATAATCTCCTTTTTTCACAGATGAGGAAATTATTATATACATATGCTAATTGTATATATATAAAATGTATATATAAACATGCATAATTTGTATTGCATTAAAACATAGGCAATCTGTTGATATGATAGCTATATAATCTTGTAATCTGTTGTAGAGAGAAAGCATGTTTGTGTGCATGTGTGTGAATTAAAATGATAATGACTTGTCTAGAGAAATTATTTACACACAAAAGCATACACAAACATACCATATAGTTATGTAATATAAGTGAATCTTTACAAAATATAATCTCACGATATTCATGAAAATTGGTCAAGAAATACCTCTAAGCATTTTAATAAAAGTTTTGACTACCTTTGGAAGTCAGGGTTTTAGGTATGAGACAGGGTTAAACAAGTGTCCTTCCTTATAGAATGTTGCCTTTTTAATATTGGGTGCCTTCTTATGGGAGTCTGCATAAGGTTGATTTTTTTGAAAGCCCTCAATAAATGAAAACAGAAGAAAAAATGACAAGAATCAGGACTGGGACACAAATATGGCTCTTACATTGAGAAAGTTAGAGAGATTTGATGTAAGAAGGCAAAAATTATATACCAAACCATATTCCAAAATCATAACAATGGAAAAATTTATTTAAAGATGATAAGCACATTTCTGAATTTAAGAAAAAAATCTCTAGGAACTGGAAATATAAAGGACACCCAAACAAAATAATGGGAATTAAACTACTACCTTCTATAAAAAGGTAACTGTCCTAGATCATTTGCCTTGGTTCTTGGGTTTTTTAATTCCCAGAGGACAAGACATGAAGCCACAGACATCCTGCATAGATAAGCAGAAATAACTCTGCATAATGCTCCATACTGGGAAAGGATGATACCACTGAAAAAAAATCTGTAATTTCTACTCAGGTGATACAGCAAGGAAGCAGGCCGTCCACTTCGGTCTATGAGGAAAAATAGAACTTAACTATAAGAAATAAGAGACCCCTACCCTGTGAAATGCCTGGATTAGAGTCCACAACCTGGGGATAAATTAATCTAGTTAAAATTGTATATTTGTGATTCATAAAAAAGGAGAGAATGGCTCTTAATTTAAGAATTATCAATTTCTGCCAGAACGAAGAAAATACACCATCTCAAGGGACAGAATTTAAGCATCATGCTTGTAGGTGTACTTTGTTTGGAAAAAAGAAACAGCCTTGTTTTCTTTGTCCTACACTTATTTGTGGCAATAGCTAATAGATTGAATTTATAATCATGTACTTTTAAAAGGCAAAACCTCAGATTTCATGACTAGAATGTTTTGGGAAGGCATGCGGGGATGGATCTCTCAGAACAATCCTGGTGCATACAAATGTTTTCTCTTATATGAATGTTCATCAAAAAATTCTTTGTAGGTAAATCTCTTAATAATAAAATGAGTAAGATGACTTGTCATGTGGATCTAAACAGTCTCTTTCCCATCCAATTTAGTATTTGATCAATGGGAACAATAACAAAGGAAAGCAATGTGAGAGGCATCTCATGGCCACCAACTTTGATAAATACCTAATTTTCCATCAGCAGAAACCAATAGAGTGAGGATGAAGCATCACTGGCCACATGTCTGGTAGTAATTTTTCATCACAACTATGCATGGTTTTCTTTAATGCTGTACATTTTGTCACAGAATTCCATATAGCATTGTTTCTGATCAAGGTACATTATTGCAAAAAATATTATCTATCATGTAGGAGAAGCTGGCCTTACATGGAATTCCCACACATATTTCAGTTACAGCACCAATGAGAAGACCAGATATTTAAAATTAAGGGCTGCCTATTCAAATCCTTGGAGGTGATTCATTCATTAATCAACAAATATTTATTGAGAGCTTATTAAAGACTTGGTAATTTTCTGGGCCTGGAGTAGAAAAGTGAAGAAACCAAACAAACCAAACTTATCCTCATGGAGTCAACATGTTAATGGACAGATTTAGGTGTCAATGATGGTATTGCAGCATTACTGGAGCAATGAGGAGGTACATATGCATTGTTGGCCTTTACTAGTAGTTTTTTGCATCCATACATTGCATAGTACCCAGGGTCTTATGATTTTCCATATCATAATATAATGTCCTTTTACTTGTTCCAACCTCCCCCCCCCCCGCCCTTCCACACACAGGAATGATATCCTTTGATATTTGACAGAGGTCAAATATTGTTTGCGTCTTATCCTTATTTTCTAAGCTGATATATTGGCTAACACACAGTAAGTATTGGATGTCTGTCGAGAATTTATGTAATAAAAACAGTAAGCTTTGTTGGGGAGATTAATCATGCTTACTTAAACTCAGTTTTGCACATTATGTGTTCTCCATATTTCTGTTAAACCTTCATTTCGGTTCAGGACTAAAAGGCCAAATAAGTGTGTCAGCAATGTTAAATGCAAACAGAACCACAGTGAGAACTTCACAGGAGCTGAGACAGATGTAATGAATCATGCCTTGAGGGATCAGCTGCTCACAGAAAAATTCAGTGTGATGAGAATCTGCAGAGCAAACAGCCAGGGACCTGCCTTGGACACAGGCTGTGAGAAATGAGAAAACAGTAACTGCCTTCTTTATAGCACTTCTGTGATAACTTCAATTATGATTTAAATTAAACCATGATGGTGTATTTTTAAAAGAGACTGATTACAATTTGGTCTTTTGACATTTATTCTCAATAATCATACCTACCTGAATTTCTTGCAGAAGTTTTCTTCCCATGCAAGCTATAAATTTTCAATTGTGACTTTGTTATTGTTTCTGGTTAGCTTCAGAAAGTTATCCCAGAAAACATTAAGTGAAAGAGTATACATTTTCCAACTGTTTCTCTAAAGCCAAAAGTAAGATAATATATGTTCAGAATGATATTTACTATTTAAATTCTTATCATTCACATTCTCTCTTTTATTCCTTCTATCAGTTAATTTTTTTGTTATTGTAATACTATGAAGTGAATTTACACTTAATTTCCTAAAATTATTGTTTTCTAACTAACAATTTTTTTTGTATTATTTAGTCATCTTTTTTAATATGTTTCATGTCTTGGGCAGATACATTTTCTGCCCACAATCTATGGAGACTTTTGACAATAAGGAGCAACAAGAAGTATATAAGATAATGTGCAAGAGTTTTCCTTCATACAAAAAACATTAAATATTAAACAAAACATTTTTAATTGCCTCGAATCAAAAGTGTGATGGAATTACTACAAAAAAAAGGAAACTTTGGCTTTAATTCCATATTTCAATCCAATAAAAAAGAAGAGGGAAATAGATATGATGTGGATAGGAAAGACTATTAATGAATATATATGCAAAACCAAACAAACAAGAAAGCAAACAGAACATGTGATCAACTAAGAATAAAGATTTAGCCTGAGAAAAATGTATGGAAAGCTAACAAAATGAAAAAGAAAGGAAAGGAGGAAGGAAGGAAGGAAGGAAAGAAAAGAAAGAAAGAGAGAAAGGAGAAAACAAAAGAAAGACCTTGTTACAATTCCTCATGGGCTCCAACACCCATATTCAGCATATTCCTTCTTTGAAACTCCCATTTGACCACATGGATCACTCTGTCTCTCCTTGAAACTTTGAATTTACTTAAAATTTATAAAATCATTCTGCCAGCTCTCAAATTGCCTTTTCATTGTCTCTTTATCCATTTCTATTTTTCCTCCAGGCTTACTGTGACAGATGTTTTCAATTACTCTAATTCTTTGCTCATTCTGCATATTTCTAGGTAATATATCAGATCTTCCATTAAAATAAATCCAGTGACAATTCACAAATTCATGTTCGTAATGTAAAAAAGCAGTATCTATTAAAGATTATCCTCTGAATGTCACATACATGCCCACATTGCCTTCAGAACACCTATTCTTACAGGTACTATTTTCAGTCAGGTATTCAACCTCCCTTACCTGGAATCCTTCCTTAATACCTTGCCTGACGCTAATATATTTCCAATTAAAAGAATGATTTTTGTAACACACATTTCATTCCATCCCTTAGGTAATTTCAATCCTTTGAAATGTCTCCCTAATTTCCAGGATAAACTCAAATTTTCTTAATATAGTATGTAAAGGAACCATGAAAAATTCTTGACTGCTTTTCTAAGATCACTTCCTGCAATATGTCTTACTCTTCTCTTAAAACAAAACAAAACTAATGTTCCTTTACACAATAAATTAACCTCTTTAGAAGTTCCACATGGCAGTTTATGTAACCACTGATGTTCAATAATTTGTCATTTTAACAACTGTAAATTCATTAAATCCTGCACTTTGGACCTATGTAATGATTCAGATGCTAATGAAAAAAACACTTAGAAAGTAATAAAATGTGCAAGGAGGATTATGTAAATTTGAATGTCTCGTTAACATGGCTTACTAATATTATTTCCTTTTATTGGAGACCACTGAGAACACAAATTGTGACTTCTCTTTCATTGTATATTCTGGTGTAGGTCATCAATATTTTAGAAGAAGAGAACACTTCAGATTTAATTTAAAAGAATCTCCACTGAACTACTGACAAAACTTTACTCACAAGATATTATATACTATTTCAGTATACATTTAAATGCATAATAGTATGCTGAATCACAATTCTATCCTAATGAGGTTTTTCCATTTATTCCCTAACATAGCATCCATCTAAAAAATACAATAGTGATTCTATATGAAAACAAGACTCAGTTTATAATTTGACTGATTTTGTAATCCTGAGAATAATACACAAATTGAATGAAAGTGCAGAAAGAGTTTTTTATCACTAAAACACATTTTAATATCAACAAAGCATTTATCTTTCATATCAAAATTAAAATATAATTAAATGAAAAAATATAATGAAATGCCTCAGAGAAATGATGGCATGAAATAATTCAATTATACAATATAGCCTATACAATATATGCTGTATCAGACAGTCAATAACTTGATAAAAACTTTTCTTCTTTATAATCTGTTTTTATGCTCCTTATTACCTTCTCACTTTGAGTATTCTATAGTTTATCCTCCTAAGTGATGGCTCACATTTATCTTAGTATTTAACTGAACTTATGGGTTCAAGTCTTGTGTCTTTCCTCTTCTCCTTTTGCATTAATGCCTTTGAACTACCAAATTTCATTACTGAAATTTTCTAGAGAAGGCAAAATGGAGGGATTTACCTCACATGTACCATCCAAAAATCCTTAACTTTTGACAACTATTTTATTCTTCTTTTCTCTTTTCCTTTTACACTCTTTTCCAAAGGCAGATCCCAAGAAAACCTCAATGAAAAAAATAATAATTGTTGCACATTACAGTATTTTCAAAAATGATCTTCCAGAATATTGGGAATCTTTAATATTTAAATGGAATATTGGTTTAAAATGTAACAACCATAATCAGAGATGTCTGTTTGAGTCCATTTTCAAAGTTAATACAAAATATGCTTTAAATTACAGAATAAAATATGCTTAGACATTTAATGTGGCAATCATCTTGCATGTAAAGAATTTTCTGACCTTTAAAAATTATCTTGCTAGAACATTCAAGTTACCAAAAATTTTCAAATAAAGCATTTTTCATTTTATTGGTATAACTGACAAAAACTCTGGAAATAAATGATAATTGATTAAGAATTAACATCAACAAAAATTTTGATATTGTACATTCTTTAAAAACTTAGTATTTGCTTATAGGAATAACCATTTGAATTGTCAGACTATGAGAAGGCAACTTCTCAAGGGGATACATAAATATTATAGCATCATTGTATGTAATACCATGTTGGAAGGGACCTATTTGTATTTCTTTATCTCTAGCATTTGAAAGATAAAGAAAAATAAATGAAAGTCAGAATAAGGATTATGTATATTTAAATATCTTTAATACTGTTACTTTTCTGCTATAAATTTTTTTTTAATTTTCATTTTCATTTACCAAAAGATACAGAGTTATAGAAAAGAGATAAAATAAAGTAGATGTTGTAAAATATATTTAATAAGAAAGCAACAAAGTTAACAATGTTTACTTGAAATATTTTTTCAAGTTCTCAGTTTTATGAAAATTATAACTGTTAGATTATAGGAGAAATGAGGCTTTTCCAGAATTGTAATGAACTTTTAAGAAAAATAGAACTTTAAATTGGCTGTGTGTTTTAAAAGCAACTATTAATGCTCCAGTTTTCCCAGATTGAGGGCACATTAGTTCTTTGGTACTTTAAGCTAGTTCTCATGTCATTATCATTGGTCCAAATTGGTATTTTGAGCACTTCCTTCTTCTAGCAAAACAAAAAGGCCTAGGCTTACTGAGTAATTCTATGAACAAGAGCAAAAATCAGCTATTACTAGAAGTCCTGGTTTCTTTTGTTTGGAAATAACATCTAGAAGTCAAGTACTAGCCATTATGTGTGCTCATTATTCATTCAATGGACAGACAAGAAGAAAAAACTATACAAACACACACACATGCCCACATATGTACATTTATCATCAATATTTGGAATATGAAAATGAGGTGATGGATGGAATTTAATTAATACATTTTTGAACAAACATTTCCCTGTGGAGTTATTATTTTAAAACTTTATGGAATAAAGATACATGCTGAATCACATTTAGATAACAATAAACCTAAGAAAGGGTTGGAACTCATTTTCATTTTGAGTCACAATATTCTTTATAAACAATTTACAATCACCCATCAAGATACATGTCCATTCCCAGTGCCTGCCCATGCAAAAAAAAAAAAAAAAAGAAAGATATATATCCAGCAAGTTCAAAAGTGAAATATAATTAATTATTCAAATAGGACTCATGTGTTACCTGATACTTTTTTAAAAATTCTGATTAATAGCTAACCTTGAATTCATATTTTACTATTAATTGCTTATGCTTGAATCACTTTCTAGACTTTAGACATCAAATGAGTGATATATGATAAACAGAAAACTTCTAATGCAAAATTTGATTGTAGCTAAGACTTTCAAGCTCATAGTTGCATCACATGCTATATTATTGACTTGCCTATATCATTTTATTTAATGTCATGTGCCAAGTATTTTCCCATTTTAAGAAGAAACAAACTGCTCAAAAAATTAAAACCAATTGAGGGTCTAATTCAGTAGACAAGCGGAAGTTGCTTGGCCATGTAAATTTTTAGCATGTTCCATGAGTATTTCTTATGCATGTCAAAGTTTGGGAATAGCTGTCTATGATTGCCATGCTGCTAGTAGCTGATATTTGATACCAACCACTTCTGTTAAACATTGCAGCTTACTGTAGAGAATAGATATGATTATTAAGGAATTAAATTATTAGATATTTTGAATTTATATGAAAGAACAATTGAAAAAATAAATTGTTTTTTCTTTATAAATATAAAAGCAAGCATAAGCAAAATTAAATTTTGAAAATAAAAATTCGATATTTGTCCAAGTCTTTTTTATTCTCCAAAAGCAGGCTTTGGCACTAGGAAACCTTAGCTCAAATCCTAACTTAGCTTTCTGATCCTGATGGGTAATTTTCATTTGTATAACATAGATTTGTTGCATTCCAGGCACAGCTCTGCATACAAGGAAGAATGCAATGCACAAGACAGATGATCTAGCTTTTAAGGAACTTATATTCAAAGGCACACTTTTCAATTGTCTCTCATTCAATTCACCCACCCAGTTGATGAAGGAGGGTTTCCCAGCCTATGTTCGTGGGAATGGCCAAATCCGTGGCGGTATCTAGGTTGAGACGGGGTGATTTTTCATATAAATCTTAAGACTTTATCCTTTACAATTAAACTCACTTTGAAGTTTATTGTCTTGTAATATCTATTACTTCACTTTCCTTTTCTAATTATGAAAGCAATATCACCCATCGGAAATGCCAAAACCCATTAGAAAGTAATCAGTGCTTTTCTTGATTACTTCCTAACATGTTGGATTTATCATCTCTGTTCTTTCTTAAATATATAACATTTCTATGTTATAAGACAGGAAAAATGCACGTAAAATCTTAACCAAAATTGGATTTAATACAACCACTTTCTAAGGGCACATTAAGGAATTGTTGATGTATATGAAATCTACTCTTCAACAATTAATATGTCAAATTTAAAATATGAGTGCATGGGATCCAGGTTTGATAATCATAAATGAATGAATTGTTCCTTTTTAAAAGTGAGTCACTGGTACATTTGAATTAGTATATGTCTCAAATGGACTCTAGTGACCTTAAATGCTCACTGAAAAAATATGAGCAATTTAATCATTTGCAAGAGAAAGCCCATTATGATACCAGGACAGAAGCCACAAAGAACTTTATGGAAGAATAATGCATGCCTTAAATTGAACATGAACATCCTGAAAATAAGTACAGTCAATGGACCGATTATGTAATGTTCTCGGTTGGAATGATAATCAAGCTTCCATTTCGTTCCCTAACAGCTAGCATAAAATATGCACAGTATTTACCAGTGGAATTAATTGGTCCCCAGAAGTCTCTTGGTGTTCGGCCTCCATCTGAATCACATAATACTAAGCAGATCCTTCCGTAGTTTATTGCAATAGTTTCATTAAATATATATATTATATAAGAAACATCATACACTGATAGTTATATTCAAATAATAATATAGCATTTAATCATGTTATTCTTTCCAATTAACTGAAACAGTGGTAAGATTAGTTAAGATCAGTTTTTTAAGCATCTTATTCACTTTTACATAAAATATTAATTCATTTATATAGTCTAAATAATTTTATTATGTCCTAACAAACATCAAGGAGGAAATCTTGCTTCCCGACAAGAAACCTTCTACCTAATATTTTATAAAGATGAGACTTTCATTTGTTTTCTTCACTGCCTTATCTCAGTGCTCAAAACAGTTCTAGAGATATTAGGTATGCTATAAATTTTTGTTGAATGAATAATGAATCTTTCATTGCATGAGTTAGGCCCCTAGATATTAATCTCAGAAAATAATAATAATTTTTCACATCAAACCCTGGGAATTTTTCCCCAGCCACACTCACACACACATGTGCATACACACACACACAAGCATGTTGTAGAAATTAATATTTTAACTAGAATTTAGAAGTTGATGTTTCTAGAAAGAGGTCATTTTCATTCAAACAAATGATAGGCTTTCTACTTCTAAATTTCTACTAGATTACTGATTAGATATAAAAGCATAACAGAAAACTAACATCTAAATCCTTTTAGCGCTCTTCAATGCATTTCCAAAGATTAAAAAAAAAAGCGATGTTACAGAAATTTTTTTCTTCAACAGTATTTAAACAAAACTATCTCAGCTGATAACATTGGCATTGCTTAGTCAAAAATGTAAACAGGCCAAACTTATTCCAATTTTGGTTTTGCTCAGCAATTTTATTTCTCATCCTCAATTTACTCATTTCTTCATAGGATTTTCTCTACCTTTCCACTTGTGGAAGTAGTCCTTTTCATACTCTGTGGAAATATTTACCTACAAATTTTATAAGATTAAAGCCATAGATTTTAATACTTTATATTTTACTCTTCCCTGAAAATGTTTATGAATATGCTCTTCCTTTTTAAAGTTCTGATGAAAACACATCCTTTTATTTGGGAACATAAAAGTAACAGTAATTTCTAGAACAGTTTTCACAAGGATTAAATGAGGGGAATAAACACACAGCCCTCAATCAAGTTCTTTTAGAAGAAGAACCGTTTCAGAGCAGAAGTGCGAAGCTTAATTCACATCTGTGGCCCCATTTGCCCACACCTCTTGTCATGGAATTCTGTACACTAAGCACACTTCATCATACTCTCAAATTGTTCCAATTGTTATGAGCTATGAAAATATTCTGGCCTTAAACTAACTGGAATTGACATGTATATAAATAGAATGAGTTCTTTTTTTTTTTTTCCAAATGGATGCCAGTTGTCTCAGCCAGTTTGTCTATTATTTGGCCACTAATCTGACCTATGTCTAGTATTTGTATATTCATGCTTCTGTCTCTAAACTATATATTGTATTTTATAAATTAGCAAGTTTATCTTACATTGATATTATACTTTTTAATTACTAGAGTTTTATTATATAACTGAAAATTTAGCTAAATTCTCCCAACTAATTTTTCTTACTCAAAATATTCTTGAACATTACTATACTTTTGCTTTTCTACATGAGTTTTAGAATTAATTTGGCAAGTTAGCAAGTTCCATCATGTTGAATTTTAATTAAAATTAAATTTTACAAATTAATTTTGGAAAAATATATAAGGAATGTATGTAATTGGAATAATAATAATATAATAATCTGCATGCATATATTAATTTCAGTTATGTTTGAAAATACTTATAAATAATTTAAAATACATTTTTCTACAATAGTTTTACATATTTCAATTAGAAGCACCCCTGGATAAGTTATATTTTTGGTTGTCATTATAAGTGATCCTATTTTCAATTTTTACTTTCTAATTGTTTCCTGTATATAAAAATGTAACTGTTTTTTGCATATTGATTTTACATGCAGTCAAATTAATAAACTCTGTTGTGAATCGTGAAATTATATCTGAAGCCTAATTTGAATTATCTCTATAGAGAATAACGTTATCTGTGTATAATGATGCTTTAGGTTCTTCCTTTCTAATATTCACAACTTTTATCTCTTTTGAATATGGCCACCAGTATATTGCTGAATACATAAAAACAATGATTTGGAGCACCCTTATTTTGTTCCTATGCTAAAAGGAAATTTTCTATTGTTTTACTTTAAGAATTAGATGTAGTTTTCAATTTATTTAGAGGTTGTCTTTCATTCAGAGCTTGATAAGAAATTTTACTCTAAATTGGCGTTGAATTTTAGCAAGTGTTTCTCTGTGCATATAATCTAATGTATTTTTAATATTAAAATCTATTTAAGAAAAATTGCATTTAAAGTTTTCCCATAATTTGGGAAATGCTCTTTTTATGAAACTGTACAATCAGCAATTGTGAAGGGTCTGAAATGTAGCTGCAACTTGCACTATGTGTGTTGTGTGGTATGTGTGTGTCTGTGTATCTTTGTGTGTGTGTATACACAAGACCTCTGAATTAGATATCAGATCTTTATAACTCACAACAGTAAGTATCCAGAGAAACCTTATGTTGCCGGTTCCAAACACCCGATATCCCAAAGGGTGACTCAATAAAAGTCAAATGTACACACCGTAGGATTGTGCCAAAGAACATGAATCTTGAAGCTTGAAGCTTATATAGAAGTTGAAATATCTATTCTTCCTCCTATCTGGAAAGAGAGAGAGAGAGAGAGCACTTATCTTTTACTCTGGGAAAAAACAAACCCTTTATTGGGGAGGGGGTATCTACACCAGAATGTAAGCATTTGGAAAAGGAGAAAAGAAAGTACCATTACCCTTTCAATGAAATCAGATGGTGTAAAGGATAGTATTTTAGCTTTAGGTCTATATGTAACACATGTAAAAAATGAAGAGCAAGTGGTTCTGTTGAAATAAAATACATTACCTTTATTTCATGTCAGTTATTGCTGCTTAGGATGCTGAAACCCTGAACAAACCAAGAAATACAGGAAAAGTTTCCTTTCAATAGAAACTTGCCTCAGAAAAGTAGAAGCCAGAACTAAATTTAGATAAGTCACAGGAATGGCACTTAGGCACTGCAAATCCAAGATTTGTAGGTAATATTTTAATTTAGAAGAAAAAAATATGAAAAATTATATGCTAGTCATAATCAAATCCTGGCATAGCTTGTAGAGCTTTGTAGGGGGATATCCAACTTTTAAAAACTTGCTGCAGATAACAGACCTCCTTCTGATTGTTTCCCATGCCCAGTACCCACTGCCCAGTGGAATTACAGCAACTGGTCTTCTGGTCCCCATGTCTGATTTTCTAGCCTGCTTGCAAATTCTGTTAACTTTCCAGTATAATTTAAAAGTTAACTGTTTGGTACAAATTTTTCTCTACATATATTATATAAACTTATAGATTTTGATTCTTAAATATTTATTTTGTTTGCTAGATAACTGAACAAGAAATAAAATGGTTCTGTCAATTTCTCTATTTCACTGTCAATTAGTACTTTACATTTATATTTTTAAAATGCATTTTGAGATCTTAATATTAGGTTCAAAATTATTTAGGCTAAATACATGTTCCTGATAAATAGTTCTTCTTGTATAATAATCCCTATCATATTTTATATTTTTTCAGACTTTCCATTATATCTGATTGTTACTGGCCTATGCCAGCTTTCATTTGACTTTTATTTGAGCTTTATGCGTATAATATTAATGTCAAACTTGTTATTCCCCTAAATGCTTTCCATTACATGATCTTCTGACTTGTGCTCTTTGCTATTGAGAATGTAGTTTTCAATTTATTTATTGCTTCTTTATTATAATAAATTTTTATTTATGATTGCTTTTAAGAACTTTTCTTTTTCTTTAGTGTCTAAATGTGGTTTTTAGTGGGGAGGGGTATGACTGATGTGAATCATGCTTTGGCTTGCTGTACACATTAATATGAGAATACATGCTTTTCATGAATTCTGGAGTATTCTAGTTAATCATCTTTTGAAATGTTTTCTCTTAAGCAATATCTATATTTTTCTCCTTTGAGAGTTCCTATTGGATATATTATAGAATATCTGTTTCTAGCCTTCATGTTTCTCAATCTTTGTTTCAAATTCTCTACTTCTCTGCCTCTGGTTAATTTCCTCAAATCTATTTTATAGTTCAACAAGTGCATGGAATTATTACTGAACCCATCTACTGAATAATTTTTACCACTGCATTTTCAATTTCAATCCCCTAATTATTTTTCCCAATATTCTACTTGCGTCTTCTAATCCATATTTTTATGTATTTAAAACTATATACAAAATAACTTTGTTATAAAAATATTTTTGAATAGAATTCTACTATTTATGTTTTTTCTTATTCTTAGTAATAGTGGATTATTGCTTCAAGCTCTTTGAAATTATTTTAAAGTTTGGAATTCATCTTTATATGGCTTCATTTGTGAAAAGAGTTCAGGACTGTATTTGGGTGTGTTTATTGAAGAGGTTTTACCTTTCTTCCTACCTGTTACCCAAGGAGAAGCCATTCTGGGGCTATAGTAGCATAAATGTCTAGGCTTGAGTTTTCCCATCTATGAAGTTGTGCTGATTTAAAGCTGTTATGTACCCCCAAGAAAGGCTATGTTCTTTTAATCTACTCCTGTGGGTGCAGATCTATGTGGGGGGGGGTGCTTTGATTAGGTTGTTTCAATTGAAATGTGGACCACTCAATTCAAGACAGGTCTTAATCCTTTACTGAAGTTCTTTATGATAGGATAAGAGTCAGAAAAAAGACTAGAGAGCTCAGAGAGAGAAACACCTAGATATCTTGGACAGAAAAGTCCCTGGGGAAGAAAGCAAGGACCCACAGAAACGAAAAGAATCAGAACCTGAATGCAACGGAATCCAGGGGAGAAGGAACAAGAGACACTGGTCGTGTACCTTCTTATGTGACTGCGAAATTTAGATGTGTCTCAGCCATTCTTCAGAGAAGGTATCGTTATATTGATGCCATAATTGGGATATTTTCATGGCCTTAGAACTATGAATTTGTAAACTAATAAATCCTGATTATAAAGGCCAACTCATTTCTGGTATATTGCATTCTGGCAGCTTTAGCATATGAAAACAGATTTTGGTACCAGAAGAGTGGAGTCTTGTGATTTACAAATACCAAAAATTCTGGAATGATTTCATAAGTGGATAAGGCAAAGATTCTGGAAGAATCGTGAAGCGCTTCATAGGAAAGGCCTAGATTGCTTTGAAGAGACTGTTGGTAGAAATGTGGATGCTACAGGTACTTCTGATGAGGTCTTAGACAGAAATGATAAATGTGTCACTGCAAACTGGAAGAAAAGCAATCTTTGTTTTAAAGTGGCAGAGAATTTGATAAAACTAAGTCCTGATTTCAAAGGAAGAATTTGAAAATGACTAGCTGGGATGCTTAACTGAGGAAATTTCCAAACTAAATATGTAAAATGCAGTCTTGTTTCTCCTTGCAGGTTATAGTAAGGTGTGGGAGGAAAGATATAAGCTGAGAACTGAATTCTTGGGTATAAACAAACAAGAAATTGAGGGTTTGGAAAATTCTGAGTTTCCAGAAAGTGAGACCACAGAGGCTAGTGCCCATGTGAGATTTAAACAAACATGGAAGGACCCATCAGTCATTTTGATGTGAAACAGGCTTGGAGATGGAGTCAAAGAAAGAATTTGTGGAATGTCTTATTGTATTATGGTTGGGACCCCTGTGTACTACATGTGAAACCTACATGTTTTTTGTGGGTTCTATAAAAGCAGAAACACTGCCAGTCTTGATTAAATCAGACTGAAAAGGGACAGGTTGAAGGAAAATGTATTTAAATGCAGAACCATGGAAGCTAAAGTCTGGAACCAAAAAATCTTGGACCAGGAGAATGGACCCACCCATGAAAAGGGTGAGTTTACCCCAGAGTTTGCAGAAGACAGGACTTCCTCTTCATTGTTCAGGAAGAATACTGCCACCCTGGGCCTTAGAGAGAGCAGGACACATTCCTCTGGGATTGGGGGTGCCTGGACATGACCCACTGTTTAGAAAGGGGTGAGGTTATGCCCTGGAGATAGCAGAGAGCCAGAGTTCAGCCTCAATGCTTGAAGAAGGTAGAAAGGAGAACATGGAGGCCTCCCTAATGTTTGGAGATGTTGGAGACCTCACCTCAGTGTTTGGAAAGAGTAGGGCTCCCAAGGAAGCCCTTGGAAAGGGTTGAACTGCTGCTCTCCCAAGACCTGAGGTCAAACATCATTGTACATATGGCCCTCAGTCCTGGAAATCTAATTACATTTTCTCTGCAGTTTTGGTATCTATTTGAGAAATTTGACCCCTCCTCTCCTTTCAATTTCTCCTTATGGACATGATAATGTTCACTCTATGACTATCTCTCCTTTGTATTTCAGAAGCAGATAACTTGCTCTAAGTTTCGTACATTCACAACTAGAGGAGAATTGGTCTTAGAACAGACCACCCCTGTAACTGATATTTTTTTGCATGGGCAGGTACTGGGAATTGAACTCAGGTCTCCAGCATGGCAGGCGAGAACTGAGCTACCATGGCTCTCCTGCCTGTGACTGATCTTGATGAGGCTTTGTACTTAATATTGTTTCTGAAATGATTTAAGGCTTCTGTGATATTGTGATGAAATGAATATCTTTTGCATATGGAAAAAACATGTCTTTTTAGGGTCCAGAAGGTGGTGTGCTGTTTTGAAACTTCTATGGACTCTTGAAACAGCTATATTCTGTTAATCTATTCTTGTGTAGGCAGACCTATTGTGAATGGAAACTTTTGATTAGGTTGCTGCAATTGAGATGTGACCCACCCAGTTCAAGGTAAATCCTCATCCTTTGCTAGAAAGCCTCATGAGAGGATAAAAGACAGAAAAAAGCCCAGCAAGTTCAGAGAGGCAAATACGCAGAGATCTTGGAGAGAAAATCCCCAAGAGAAACAAGCAAGGATCCAAAGAAAATGGAAAGAACCAGAACCCGAAAGTAATGAAACCCTGGAGAGAAAGATCAGCAGGTGCCAGACATTTGTTTCCCATGTGACAGAGGAATCTTGGATGTCATCAGCCTTTCTTTAGAGAAGATATCATTCTGTTGATGCCTTAATTGGGCCATTTTCATGGCCCTGGAACTGTATATTTATAGACTAGTAAATCCCATTGTAAAAGCCAACTCATTTCTGGTATATCACATTCTGGCAGCTCTAACAAGCTAAAGCAGAATGTAATTTGAATTTGAACTTCAATCCTAGTTTACAGCAGGCCAAAGTTAATAAATTGCCATGGGATCTTAGCATTATTATATAGAATAAGCATCAATCCAGTTGAGAGAGACTTTTTTTTTTTTTTTTAATCCTGTGGCTTACTACTCAGTAAATTATACTAATTTACTCTTTCTTAAGTGAAATGGTGTTCTGGCTTTATCCAACAGTTTTATTTCTGTATCTTTGCCCTTTAGAGCCTGGGGTCCCATATCCTGTCCTCACCTACCTGCTAAAGCATGAAGCTTTTTCTTAACAGAAAACTTCAGCATCTGCTGATTATTCTAGTTTTCTGATTTCTTTTCTATATTTTTGAAAACTGATTTTCATCATCCCAAAACACCCCAGATAGTATTTATAAGTAAAAACAAATAAAATATACACCAGAACTTCAAATTATATGCAATTCCACTGAGGCAGAAATAAAGGTTTGGACATGTGTTTTATATTTTTAATAGAAATATCCAATACTGATAAAATATTATAAATTCTCATATATTACTTGTGGGAAAATTGATGTAATTTTTCTGGAAAGTATTTGGCCACAGATCCAGTGCTTTTAAATTATTCATCCAAATTAATCTAGTAGCTAGTCTCCTGGGAAACCAAATGTATAAAATTCTTAAAAATGTTAACAAATTATTATGCAGGCATATTCATTGTAGCATTATTTTACTGTATAAAATATAGAAAGAAACAAATTGTCAAACCACAGGGTAATACTTACATAAATTACATTTATTTATATAAAAATTATTGAGCAAGTATTTTAGATTGCTGAAAATAATTTAAACTTATTGCAGTCGGAGGGTTCTTGTATATAAAATAAGGGAAAGTACCATGGATATAACATTTGTATACCATTATGATCTCAGGTATGTATTTCATGGAAACTAAGAATATTCCATAGAAATATTGCATATAAATTGTTTTAAAATCTTTATAACAATTGCTAATGAATTTGTTTTCTTGCCTTTTTAGTGTCATCAATACATGCTTCTTAAATAATC
Organism: Myrmecophaga tridactyla; assembly: GCA_004026745.1. Classification (NCBI taxonomy): domain Eukaryota; kingdom Metazoa; phylum Chordata; class Mammalia; order Pilosa; family Myrmecophagidae; genus Myrmecophaga; species Myrmecophaga tridactyla. The sequence continues at coordinate 59,891 of PVIY010003447.1, forward strand.
AGGCAGAATTCATGGATAAAATAATTGAGCATTGTTTCTAGGAGAATAATGGTTAGATAATTGTTTAGAGTCCTTGTTGATAATAACGTATTTTGGTGTTAGTAAATATTAAAATATATGAACTTCAATATCAAAGAGAGTGAGTGGGAAAGTACCTTATGAAATCAATGTTTGGAATAAAATTAGAAAGGATAGCATATGGAAAATATTCCCTCTCCCACTTTATCTCATTTGTACTATAACTAAAAAACCTTAAAATAACTTCACAGAACCATGACGTAGTAAAATTGTACAAAAAATTTTAATTGATAATTATTTCCTAATTAAAAGACACAGTGCTTTTAAAACCTAATGAATTATTTTAATTGGGGTAAAATGTACATAACAATCATTTTAACCATTTCAAGTTAATTCTTTGACTAAGTACTTTGACAATACTGTGTAAATTTCAGCACTATGTATTTCAAAGCTATTTTCATCATTCCAAACTAAATAACTCTACATCCACCTCTCCACACCTCTGTTAACTACTTTTAGGATTTCTTTCTCTATGAATTTGCTAATTCTAAATATTTCATATATGAGAAGTCATACAATAGTTGTCCTTTTGTGTCTGGCTAATTTCACTCAACATGATGTCTTCAGGGTTCATGCAGCATAATGTCTTCTTTCAGAAACTGAAATAACCATATTGTAGCATGTACTAACACTTCACTTATTTTTATAGCTGAATAATGTGCCATTGTATGGGTATACCACATTTTGTTTATGCATTCAGCTCTTATGTACACTTGGGTGACTTTCACCTCTTGGCAACTGCGAATAATTCTGTGATGAACATTGGTATTCAAATATCTGTCTGAATCTCTGCTTTCAATTATTTTTTAAATATTCTTAGATGTGGAATTGCTGGGACAGATGGTAATTCTATATATTTTCCATTCCCACCAAAAATGAATAAGGGTTCCTAGTTCTTCACATCCTCATCAATAATTGGTATTTACTGTTCTTTATTAATAATTGTCATACTCAGTGGGCATAAAGGTGTATTCCATTGTTTTAATTTGCATTTCTCTAATGGCTAATGATGTTGTGCATCTTTCTATATGTTTATAGGCCACGTGTATATCTTCTTTGGAGAAATGTCTATTTAAATCTGTGGCCCCTTTTTAAATTGGGTTGCTCTACTTTTTGTGGTTGAGTTGTAAGGGGTCTTTATATATTCTGGATTTTAAACTTTTATAAAATATATAGTTTCAAAATATTTTCTCACACATGTAGGTTGTCTTTTCACTTTCTTGATAATATGCTTTGATGCACAAAAGTTTTAAATCTTGAAGTCCATTTTATGTATTTTGCTTCTTTCATTGTTCCACTTTTGGCGTAAAACTGAAAAAATTTGTTTACTACTGCAAGGTCCTGAAGATATTGCCCTATCTTTTCTTGTAAAGGTTTTATAGTATAAGCCCTTTTATTTAAGTCATTGATTCATTTAGAATTAACTTTTGTATGTGGTGAGTGGTAGGGATCCATGGTCTTTCTTTTGCATGGGCATTTCCATTTGTACCAGCACCATTTGTTAAAGTGACTATTCTTTCCATATTGAGTGGACTTAGCACCCTTGCTAAAAATCAGCTGGACATAGATATGTGGCTTTATTTCTGGATTCTCAGTTCTGTTCCATTGGTCTGTATGTCTACCCTTATGCCAGTACCACATTGTTTTAATTCATGTAACTTTTGAAGTCCAGAAGTGTGACTTCTGACTTCAAAGTTTGTCTGTCTTTTTCAAGAGTGGTGTTGGCTACTCAGGCATCCTTATAATTTCATATGAATTTGAGAATCAGGTTTTCTATTTCTGCCAAAAAAGATGCTGGAGTTTTGATAGGAGTCACATAGAATTTGTAAGTTATTTTAGGCAGTATTGACAGCTTAAAAATATTAAGTCTCCCAGTCCATGAATGCCAGTTCTTTCCATTTATTTAGATCTTCTTTTATTTCTTTCGGTAATATTTTGCAGACTTCAGTGTGCTAGTCTTTCAAATCCTTGGTTAAATTTATTCCTAGTTACTTTATTCTTTTAGATGCTATTGTAAATAAAATTGTTTCCCTAGTTTCTGTTTCAGATTGTTTCTTACTGGTGTATAGAAATCCAACTGACTTCTGCATGTTTATTGCATATCATGAAAGTTTTTTACTTCGTTTACTTCTAGTTGCTTTCTTATGGATTCTTTGAGATTTTCTACATATAGTTTCATGTCATCAGCAAATAGGAATGATTTTTCACTTCTTCCTTTCCCATTTGGAGGCCTTTTATTTATTTTTCTTGCCTGATTGCTCTAGTTAAAACTTCAGTACAATGTTGAATGACAGTGGTGATTGTGGACATCCTTGTTTTGTTCTAGATCTTAAGGGAAAGGCTTTCAGTCTTTCACCATTGAGTATGATATTTGCTGTGGGTTTCTATGAATGCCTTTTATCATCTTGAGAAGGTTCCCTTCTATTCTTTTGATTTTTATGTACACTAAAAACGCAATATACTATTTTAATTTTGGACAGTAAATTTTCAGGGAAATAATTATATTGTTTGTGATCAAGAAAATATCCATTGTTGCAAAGAGTCAAAAACTTTACTAATGAGGAATTCATAAAATAATTACAGATTCATTTTAGAGTTGATACAACTTAATGGTCTTAAATTAGTTCTTTAATTTTTGACAGTTTTCAGGTTAAATTGTGGTTAAATGCATGTAATATTTCCAGAGTTAGATCTAAGGCAAAAAGGTAGGAATTACAAAAACTATATATATATACATATATATATATATATATATATTTGAATGTTTATTGTAGGGTCTAGATTTGTTTTGAAAATATAACTCATCTTGACAAAGAATGTGGCACTCCATTAACAGCTTCAAAGTCAGATGGGCATGCTGTAAGAAATTTTATCTGGGTTAAGAGGCTCAATATATTTCATCTGATTCCCCTTTGCTATATGTTTATTGTGATTTCATGATATGCATAACCCTGTATGTCAGCTGATCTTCTGCCACTTGTGTTCTTCTTAATACAGTGGATTTGTCTACAGAGAATTGTAAACAAACCTAAGAACTGGTAACCACTATCAAAATAATATATAATATATAATATATTACTATAATCAATTTTCTCTACCACATTAGGGATGAGCTAGTGAATTTAGTGCCTTAGAACAGATTTACTAATGTTAAGTAATCAACCTGAACTTTAGTCAATTTTAAAAACCAAATCTGCCACAGGAATTTGAAAAATATTCAAATATGCGAGATATCTGTGACATGAAATCTCTAATGTAATTTTAATAGGAAAAACAGTCATATGATAAAATATTTTCAATTGATTTCCTAAGGAAGCATTAACTTGTATACTTTAAATGGGTGAAGGAATGGTATGTGATTGAATTATTAGTCATTATAACTTCAATCAATAAAACTTTTATATAAATATATTCACACAGAATATACATACATAATAAGATTCCCTCTCAATGAATTAATGCAAAGTAAACATACCAAGCATACCCATGTAACTACTATCCAGATGTGACGGTTTGAATTTGTGGACCCCAGAAAAGCCATGTCCTTTAATCTTCATTGAATATTGCTGGCTGGGAACTTGTCTATTATTTCCACAGGTATGTGACTCACTCAATTGTGGGGATTAACCTTTGATTAGAGGGGATGTGACTGCACCCATTCCAGGTGGGTCTTGATTAGTTTACTGGAATCTTTTAAAAGAGCAGACATTTTTAGAGAGAGCCGTGAGAGAGCTACAAGGACCACCAGAGCCCACGCAGCTGGAGACCTTTGGAGATGAAGAAGGAAATTGCCCCTGGGGGAACTTCATGAAACAAGAAGCCTGGAGAGAAAGCTAGCAGATGTCTTGTTCACCATATCCCTTTCCAGTTGAGAGAGAAATCCTGAACTTAACAGGCCTTTCTTTAGTGAAGGTAATCTCTTGTTGGTGCCTTAATTTGGATATTTTTATAGACTTGCTTTGATTGGGACATTTTCATGTCCCAGTTAGAACTGTAAACTTTCAATGTCATAAATTCCCCCTTTTAAAAGCCATTCTGTTTCTGGTACCGTTCTGCAGCTAGCAAGCTAGAACACTAGGCAAAGAAACAGAACATTTAAACACCCTAGTATTCCCTTATTCTTCCCACATAATCACTCTTTTTTTTTTTTTTTACATCCCCAATGCAAGAAAAATTACTTGTGCTTGGTTTTGCAATATAGAGTGCTATATTATGTATTGTTAGGAATCAGGCATCTTTTAAATGCCAAATGTTTCTAAGATCCACCTTTGGTGTTGATTATTTAGCCATTACACTTCTCATGAGCAAAGAGGGTGCTTCCAGTTTTGGGTTATTACAAATAATGGTAATTTGACCATTCTTCATTTGTAACTTAGTGTAGGTATTTATATATAGCAGTGATAGCTTTCCAAATTGCTTGTAAGAATGCCCACTCTTATTATCTGTGTTTGCGAATTCCCATTATCCTACATTCCCCAATATTCTTGATATCGTTAGAATTTAAAACTTTAGACATTCTGGTGTATATACGATGTTTTTTAAATGTGGAATTAATTTGCATTTCTATCCTTCAAATAATGTTGAACAATTTTCCTTACACTTATTGACTGTTTGGACATACTCATTTGTGAGATGCCAGTTGAACACATTTGCCATTTTTTTATTGGGTTGCCTATATATTTTTATTAATTTATGAGTTCCTTTTGCGAACTTGGTAAGAATTTTTCTTAGTTCCATGTGTAGCACCTGTTCTTTCAGACTGTATAACCTATCCACTCTTTTTTTTTCTTTTCATAAGTGGAATTTCCTAATTTTGATGCACATCAATACTGCAATATACCCTTTCGGAATTGTTATCTTTCTTCCCAGTTAAAAATATTCCAGCACCAAAGGGTCGTAGAAATATTTTCCTTTGTAATCTTTTTGAAGTAATGATATCTTTTGTCATAATTCATATCCATCTATGTTGTGGTTAATGCTAATGTGTCTCATTGTTTCATTTATCTAAAATTGCGGCACTATTATACTGTGTCACAGCAAAAGAATTCTGAATTTGGGGAATCTATAACTTTTAGAGTAAGCATGTTCACTTTCCCTGTAGGAGACATTATTTCATCCTTCTTGGCTCTCAACTCTGAGAAATGGCCTGGGGAAAAAGTGTTCACGGCCTAGGTTCCTGCACACCCATCAAAAATGTGCAGAGGGCTCCCAGAGTGTGGTGGATTGCCTCTTCCAACAACAATAATGCAAATTTTCTTCCTCATCCTATTAATGTATTAAATTATAATATTTAAAGATAAATTATTCTCCATGAAAAAGTTTGAGATTTATTTTCTGAAGTGTTTTTAAGAATTTACAAGTATAACTGTCTGGGCTGGGATTTTTTTTTAATTGCATAGATAAGGATGCAAATTTCACATGAATTTTTAAATATTGTTACTAGATTATTTGATTTTTCTTTTCCACTCTTGTCTTAAAATAAGTCGGTTTTTTTTTTAAATAGAATTCTAAATAGGTTGTCATTCTCCATGAACTTGTGTATTTAATATAAGTTTTGGACTTAAATGGTATTAAATTTTTCATAAAGAGACCTTATCTTTTTAACTATATTACATATGACTTGTGTAATATTTTTGTTTATATCCCTGATATTGAATATTTAGGGGTTAGATCTTTGTTTTTGCTGATTCTAGTTACTGGAGGTTTAACAAAGTCTTATTCGATCAAAGATTTGACACTTGTTGCAATTAGATGCTTTTATTTTTCATTTAGTTAATTTTTGCTTTTATTTCCATTTTTTTCTTACATATGCTATCTCTGGGTTTTGATTATTTTTTGTTTTTAACTTTTAAAGAATAGTGCTCAGGTAATTGATTTTTAGCCTGTTTTATTTTGTTATGCTAAATAATTTCATTTTGATCAGATGGACTTCTCTTTATTATCTTAACTATTTTAGGACTGCTTCAGTTATTTTGTATGGCTTATCATATTGTCAACTTTTTGGTAAATGCTCTGTATGAAGTTCAAAAAATATATGCTCTTGGTAACAGTATTATATATATGCAAGTCTTAAAAATTTGTTAATCATGTTGCTCAAAAATTTGGGTGACATTTTTCTGCTATATTTTATCAGTTCCTTTAATAAATCCTTAATGTAGCAGGCAAAGGAAATAAAAGTGCATTGCTGTAAGTTGCTGAAATATTATGGATTGTTTATTACCACAACAGCCTTTTATTTCTTTATGATTGAGTTATATCTCTTGTAAGCAGAATGCAGTTTTTTTTTAATTCCCTGTTGAACATATAATTGGAGTAGTGGAAATATTTAGGATGATTACTAGTATATACATCATTTTACATAAATCCTTTTGTTTCTTTTCAGTCACCCCACTTGTTATATATTCTTTTTTTCTTTCTCACTCTTTGCCTTCTTTTGAAGAGTGATGTGTAATTCTCTTTAGGTTTTTTTTGTATACTGTATGGCAGGGGTCACATTTCATTCTTTTTCCATGTGAGTATCCTGTTATTGCAGCACCATATGTTGAATTTTTGTTTGTTTGTTTTTTCTTTCTTTTGTTTGCCTGTTTGCTTGTTTTGGGGAAATGCATGGGCTAGGAATTGAACCCGGGTCTCCTGCATAACAGGCGAGAATTCTACCACTGAATGACTCTTGCACCACCTTAATTTTCTTTAGTTTTTGATCAATTAGGTTGTCATTTATACATTCATTAACTATCATTGTAGTCACTAATTTTTAGAACGTGAATAAAACCTCATGTATATCAGTATTTCCCATTCCTAGAAAATGCTAATGTTTTTACCCATCTGTCAATTATTATGCAATTGTATTTTCTATTTTAATTCTCCCCTTATAGTTATACCCCACAAAGCTACACATATTTCACTTTTCCTTGGTTTCATTTCTTTGCCTGAAAAACTTCCATTAATACTTCCTTCACTCAGGGATGGCTGGTTCTATCAAAATTTGTTTTCTGAAGATGCTTGTACTCTAAGGTAATATTTGAAACATATTTTATAGGTTTAGACTCCTCAGTTGTCAACCATCTGTGCTTGTCTCAGGATTTTAAAGACATTAATTATATCTTGAATTTCACTGTTTTTGGTGAAGAGATAACTCTTAGATACTTTCTTTCCTTCCTTTGAATGTAATTCTTTTTAGTCATTCTGTTTCTAGTTGTTTTAGAATTTTCTCCTGCTCTTTTATTTTCATCATTTTTACAATCACGAATAGCTTATTCTCCATAAATTAGTAGTAATTTATTTCCTTAAGGTGATTAGTTGTTCTTCATAAATTTTCCTGCATCATTTTACCATTTGGTCTTTTTACAGCAACAGTTACAATTGACATTTAGAAGTCAAAGCCAAATATACACATTTCTAAAATGGTTAATGTTAGGTCGGGGGAATAAGGGAGGGCTCTGTGGCTGAATTCATGAAGTTACTTCTGAAAGGGAGGTGAATTGTTACAACCAAGGTCTTTATGCAGCAAACACTGGCTCACTCATTGCTCAAAGGGCCACCTGCTGCTCAACCCACTAGCATAATAATCCTTTGCTTAATGTGCGGCCCCTTTCACGCCAACACCTAACCCCTGCTCTTATAAACTGCACTCGCCAAAGCCCGTGCGTGGACTCACCTCACTCCCTCTTGGGTTCGGTGAGCCCAGCCCGGGAGCGCAGCCAATAAAGCACACTCACTTAGAATCATTTTGTCTACTTTCTTTTCTCTCAAATACCTCATATCTTAAAACCTTTCAGTTAACTTACCTCCTCCAACTCTTGATCAACAATGTACAGTATCAGAGAAAATATATCTTCGTATGTAACTGACTTGTTGCAGTTTTCATGGAAAACAGAGTAGTTGCAAAGTACCTAAAATAATCTATAGCAAATTGAAATTTAGAATAGAGACTTGGGACTAATTTTGATGTGAGATAATGAGCTACATACTAATTTCTAAAAGAGCTATTGACATACAGTAGTATTCTTCTCAGTCACATCTAGAGCTCTTTAGAACAGGGTTTGGCAGACTACCTGTGTTTAAGCTACCTCTATTTTTAAGATAAAGTTTTACTGAAACTTTTTTTTTCAGTTTTACTGAATTTACTTGACCAATTCACTGATATATTGTCTACAGTTGCTCACATGCCACAAAGGCAGCATTTAGTAGCTGTACAGAGTCTGTTTGGTCCACAAAGCTTAAGATATTTACTGTCTGACTTTTTACAGAAAAAGTTTTCAAACCCCTATTTTAGAATCCGAGTTGTCCATTATTTTCACCCACAGTGAAAAGTTTTCCAAAGTAATCTATACTAAAAAACAAAAACAAAAACAAAAAACGAGAAAAGTAACAAAAGTTTATTTTTATCTTGCATACATAGAGAAATGACCATCAAAATAGACAAAGAAAAATGAATTATTCACCTAAAAGATAAAGAAGAGCAATTTTTGTTTACAAGTCTATATTTATATCTATACCTATCTATAGCTATGTTTTTATATTAATGCTCATGTTCATGTTCTTTTCTATATTTGGATTTACATACAATTTGAAAAAATATATTTAAAACTTTTAATTTTTTCTAATAGACACTTCACAGAGTGTAATGAGAACATTGACTATTAAATTTAAATTATTTTAATGAGATTTTTTAGGAAGAACAGAATTATTAAATTGTAGATAAAAAGCATTTCCTTTACATATTATTCTATGCTTTAACAAGGTGGGTTAAAACAGTCTTGCACCCAATCGATGGGCCTTAAATATTTCATATTTGTGTATATCTTACAAGGTACAAACATATTTCTCTTTCTTGGAAATTGATTCCTTAAGGAAATCATTCTGCCCCCAGTAATGAAACTAATTAATGTTGAATGCCTCTCCTAAAGCAATGTTTACTGTTATAGTGCATAAAAAGAATGCTGTCAAAATTATGCAGAAAATTATTTTTAAGAATTTTCTTCTCACATACGTGAAGGAGGAGAAAAGCATGTGTCAAAATTGAGTTAACATAGATATTGAGAGTTAAAATTATTACAAATGCATCTGTTTTTATTTGATGTATCTTTATACTTTTCTAGAAATTTATAATAGCTATGTCCTAAAAATATGTTATCGGGTACTGAAATATTTTATTATATTTTCTTGAAATAAAATGGTAAGGTTTGTGAAAATATAATTCTGAAAACAGCAAATGTACTTCAAGGAATAAAAATGGAGTTCCATTCTTTTCAATCTCTCTAGATTACTTTCATATTCTTTGTCCAAAATTTTTCTTTCTTATTTTCTTTTCTTAAAATTGTAAATATACTAGAATCATTTGCTGAAGAACAAAGAATCAAAATCCTAACAAAAGTTTCACTTTATAAGCAGTTCAAATCAGTAAGTAGAGATGATGATTTTGTAAAATACTGTGTTAACATTAATACTAACATTATATTATTCATCATTATTAGTTGTTTTTAATATTATCAATGTCTTATAAGAAATAAAATAATCCCAAATTTGCATTTCTGTATGTTGTGTTTATTGTACCTTAAATTAGGCTATTTATTCCTTGACTATTATTTCCTGAAGTTAAATGAACTTGCCCCAGAGATAATGCAATTTTATTAAGATTTCAAGGAACATAGGATATTTTACCAATCTATCTGTACCTTGGGACATTGTCAATTATACCTTGGCTGAAAAATATCATTAAAGTTGAACAAATGCTATTAATAGAAAATGGTCAAATTATTCCGATTATATTTTGTATATAAAACATATTCACTTTGAGCTTTCCAAACATTTGTTACTATTTTTTTGGTTCTAATTTATTTAATTTTTAGTGTAAAATGTGTTCAATATACAATAAAAATGAGGCAGAATTAATATAGCCTGTTCAATGGAATGTTGTGACTTGACATGTCATTTATGTGGGGACACAGACTTTCCGTCAAATATTTTATGTATCCTAATATGATTTAAAAGCCTCTCCTGGGGTTATACAAAAATGTAACCTCATTTAACTTTTTATTTCACTGTGATCAAGCTAATGCCAGATGAAGCTTGCTGTTCTCAACATTGAGCAATTATAGCGTTTGATCCAAGACAAACATTATATGTAATTTGAAGGTCAGGGAAAGTGATACAATAGTTGTCAAGAAGCACTTAATATCACTTTACCCTTAATCATCTTGTCTTAGAGTGAAAACTTAAGCTTAAAGGAAGTAATTATAGAGATAAGGAGGCTAAGTGTGTTTTGGGAAAAGGCATATCACTGTTACATTTACATGACCCCTAAATGCTTTTAGATAGAGCCACTTGGAGTAAGAGATAAATCTATTAAATTGTCTATTGATACATTTTACTGTTGCTAAGAAATAAAGCATGTCTATTTCTGAGGTTTGCTGTAATATAAAGTACTAATGTCAACGGACCCTACAATACTAAGAATATCTAATGAGAACTGACTTTTCACTTCAAGGCAGAATACTTGTAATTATTTCTAACCTCCCTATTTTCCTTCCATAATTTTATTTTTCTTAGTTGAGGTTACATACTATTAATTAGTTGACGTGATCCTTGGCAAAATAATTTAAAACACTCAACTGTTGTCATGGATTTCAAATATACTGGTTTAAAGTAGCCTCAGCATTTCACTGTGTCTTACATACCACAGGCTTATGAGGATGTGGCATGCATTTGTTGGTTTAAAAATGTTATTTACGATTTTCTCTGTTATAAGATAAAATATTCTTTTTCTAATAAAGAGTAAAAGAAAGCTGCTGTGACCTCTGTAACTTAGAAAAAGTGAAAGTGGAATAATAGCACAATTAAAAAAAATAAGAAAGCCTTGTTGAGGATCCATTAAATAAGGTTGCTGGATAATCAGTCTGCTTATTCTAAAGTCCAGCATTTTAAATACAAACAAAATTGGTTATTTCTAGTTCTTTTACAAAATACACAATTATTAATTTAATTTTTTTAATTTTTATTTTCTTCACTGCTGTTCATGCAAGTCCAGGAGGATATTAATTTAATTTTGCAAATAAGGGGTGGTATCCTATATTTAAGAATGACAGGTACCCAAAGACTAAGAAGACGTATACATAAACTAGAAAGAGTATCAGGGAGTTCCTAAAATGCCATGTTAGTTATCTCTACCAATCTTTTCCCCAAGGGAAATATGTGTCCTTCTTTTGATCTGTTATCCTTTCTTTATTCTTTATGTTGTTTTCTTTATTCTTTATGCTGTTTCTAATATGTCTCTTGATCTCTCTCTGTTTCTCCTAAAAGCCATCCTTAGACTGTCTTAGACATAGGGTATTTTGTCTTTCTGAATTGCTCAAAATTCAGTCATAATCTTTTGTGAAAATAATGGAGTTTGAGCGAATTGATTGCCTGTATACAGTGTTCTCTGAGAATGACTATTACCGAATTTCTGAATATGTAATATGAAAACAATGTGGGTTGGAATGCTGTCTAAAATATTTTCCCTCAAGACTTAAAAGCTTTTTACTATGTTTACTTCCAATGCCATACTATCAGGTCTTATTCCCAATGCTTTGGATTCTATTGTTTTAACCAAGAAATAACAAACTGAGCTGTAAGGCAATGGAAATCTTCATCTGTGGTTTTGGAATTGCAAAATTTGGGGAGCAAAAGTTCAGGTAGCAAACCAAACTGTGTCCACTCTTTGGTTTTCAAACATGGGTTATAAATAAAAAGAAAATCACATTCTTTTTTTTGTAAAAAGTTATGATTAACAGAGGTTTGAAGCATTCCAGAAATCCTTCACATTAGTCAATTTACTGATTTCTTTATCTTGTGTTTGGTTTATGGCATCCAGAACATTTCAGAAAAATTGTTACTTTTTATTTTGTATACATTGGCAGTCTGTGATATCTGGCTGAAGGCATATGTGTGTAACTTCCTGAATGGCCTCTTGACTCCATTTTAAATCTCTTAGTCACAGTAACTCTTTTTTCTAAATCTCTTTTCTCTGTTGTTAAACCTGATCACGTACAGCTTTTACAGAGCTTTGCTGACTAAACCTTTATGCACTTTCATATTGAAATATATTGAATGGAAATGTTAATGTTTTAGCAACTCATGGAGCTTTTGTTTGTGTAAATTCCTCTACAGAGGGCACATTGCTATATTTTCCATCTTTATGCTCTGCCCATGCCATTAAATATAATTGGAATCTGTGCTGCTTACCCAGAGAGAAAAAATCACTTTCAGGAATTTTGAAAGGGGAAATAGAACAAAGAAACTTGAAAACAATAGCCAGCTAAGATCTAACTAGTCCCTAGGTTTTCACTATAATAATAGTAATTTTGGTTCTTTGACTTAGAACTTTAAAAAGACAAATGTAGACTTATTTGAAAATAAACACAAAAAAATCAATATACATTTTACACTACAATCAACTTAAATACGCATTTCCTATTCATCTCACTGAATTCTCAACTTCTCCAAATACAGCTAAGAAAAGTCATTTTTTCTGGGTTAGCCTCTATTCTCTATAACTTCATGTTGCCTTACTGCTTGAGAGTACTTAGGAAAACTTGTAGAAACTTCTTAATTTCTGAATATGTGCATGCCTAAGTTTCCCATTTTCCAACATGTAGAAGCTGCCATGTGTTCACCAAAACCTAGTTGCTCTTCTTTTGGGAATCACAGCCAGAACTATATTTCTCAGCATCCCTTAAAGATTCATTTATTTGTTATATGGCATGTTTTTTTTGGGGGGGGGCTGTGGGGTGGGGGGGTGATGCAGATAAACTTGGGAGTCTGACAAGCCATGTATTAGAGATTGCAGGGCCACAAAATAACAGGAGCTGGATCCTTGAGTTTTTGATCAGAGATTCCCATTTGGATTTTATATGAATAATCCGCTGATATTTTTCATGACTTACCTTTCCAGGTAACTGACTCTTTTCAGTTGTTAGAGTCATATAACTAATTTAGAAGTTAGTTCCAGAACTATGGCCCTGTTGTAATAAAACTTAATGAGGTATTGGTTAGTATTAGAAAGAGAGAAATATGATATCGGACATGTTACCTCTCAGGAAAGTGGTTTGAAAGAGACTGATAGGGTTGATTTTTACTATGCAATTTTTAGGAAGACATTATATGGAAGAGGTGTGTTTATGAATTAATTGTCAAGTTTGCAGGCCTAAAGAAGATCCAGAGATTTTTAACAATGGAGTCCTGGAAAAAAGAGTGCTTTTAGATAAAAGCACTTTTAGTAAAAAGTAAGCTTAATGATGAAAGAATTTGAGAAACAATGGACCATTAAGACTATAACTATATTAGTTAATTTTGTGCCTTCCAAACTAATGACAGAGGTAGTCTTAAGAGAGCTGCCATTAAAATGAGACATCAGAGAATGGAGTTGAAAATAAATTACTTATAGCCAAGACAAATTTCAAGTGTATTGCTGGTACATGGAATTGATTAGAAGCAGAAATCAGAAGCCTACTAATAATTAAGAAAAGTGTATGGCCCAAAATTGCACAAACTAAAACTAAATACCTTTGGATCTTTGGGTATGAAAAGAACCCTTAGGCTGATGGAAATGAACAAAGTAGATTGCTTTAGCTTCCTGGCTGCTAAAACAAATAACATGCGATGGGATGGTTTAAACAGAAATTTATCAGCTCATAATTTTGAAGCTAGGAGAAGTCCATCATCAAGGTATAGGCAATGCAATGCTTTTTCCAAGAAGGCTTTGGTATTGGGGGCTGGCTGCTGGGTATCCATGGTCTTTGGCTTTTCCATCACAGTACACCTGGGACTTATCCTTGTCCAGGCTTGTCTGGGTTCAGTTGACTTCCAGCTTCCTCCCATGGCTTTCTCTCTGTGTCTAATTTTCATTCTGCTTATAAAGGACTCCAGCAATAAGATTAATGCCCATCTTGATTCTTGGGTCACACATTAACTGGAGTAACCTCACCAAAAGCTCCAATTTAAAATAGGCTCATACTCACTGGAATGGGCTAAAATTAAGAACACATTATTCTGGGAAATATAGCTGGCAGTGAGCAGAGAGAACAATAGATAGTAAGTTCCTCTACCAGTGGAAACCAAACTAAGGACTCTCCTCTACTGCCAGTGGGATGATCACAAAAATAACAACAACAGCAACAACAAAAACATGTCCTGCATGGTTTCTTTATTATCGTGGCCCTGAAACTCTTGACTTTCTCCAGTTCTCCCATTTCCTAATAGAGTGTGTCTTTTGTGGTTTCCCTATTTAAGTTTCCCCATTGTCTTCTGGGTGTCAGCTGGAAGATACCTGGGCTTTTCAGTGAGTAGTATACTATTCAAAAAGTCAGTCCTGGATGTTGTAGGGCATACTGTATTGCATGGTATGCAATGGAAATCAAAGCCCTGCTAGGGCTTTAAGCTGCAGTGTTTTGGGTATTACTCTTCTTTGGAAGTCTGTGAGTGTGATTTATGAGTGAAAAAAAGAAGGAATTAAAATGAGAAATGCCAACTAAAATATATTAATATTTATTCAAATGTGGCAATGTGAGAACAGCTCAAGAAAACTGTTCTGTAACAAGTAAGTAGTCTAAACAATTTGTAGGTTAGATTGGGGAAAGTCAGATATGATTCACTTTTATTTTGAGACTTTCTCACTATTCAAATTCTTGGCAGATATGTGGAGCTTAGGTTGCATTAGACATGGGACAGTGTTCATAAAATGCAAACTAGGATCATTGTTTTAGTAGATATTATTTGCTCAATTTGAGTTTAATGATAGAAGACATAAGAACAGTTGCTACAGTCAGTGGAAAATGTTTAGTCCTTCAGCATCTTTTCAAGAATATTTGATGAATAGAAGGGTAGATTGCCATGGACTGCAATGTGTTCAACCCCTAACAATTAACACTTCTCTCTGAACTCATAGCCATACCATGTTTCCAGTCTGCCTTAGTTTGTCATTCTGCTATTAAAAATACCACACATTGTTTGTTTAACAACAGAAATTTACTGGCTCAGTGTTTTGGAGTCTATACATAGAACATCAAGGAGTCAGCCAGGCCAGGCTTTCTCCCCAAAGTCTATACTGTTCTGCTACTGCCATGAATCTCTGCCACAATAACAGGTCATCTTTTCCTTTTCTGCCTTTCTGGTTTCTGCTGACTTCCAGCTTCTGGCTCTGTTCTATAGGTCTACAGTAATATGAATTGATCCTCAATCATTCATTTTGACCACACCTTAACTATTAATACAACAAAGGGTCCTATTTATAAATGAGTTCATAGCCATAGGAACGCAGATTGAAACTAAGAGCATGCCTCTGTTGGGGCACATATTTCAAACTACCTCACATTCTCTCTCACAGTTATGTATAGACATAGAATGTGCTTGGAGGCAATGGGTGCCATGTAAAGGCCTACCCACAAAAATTCCTGCAGTACAGCCTCACTGTTCTTTCCCCTCCAGACTTGATGCAGATAAGCACAGTGGTCTTAGAATCTAGATGGTAAAGATAGTGTAGCTGCAGGTGAGAGGACCCTGGGTCCCTGAATTACTTGGAGAAGCACTGCCTGTCCATCAGGAACACCCATTTAGAAAACTGAGAAACAACTAAACCTCTAATGGGTTAAAACCATTGAGATTTGTACATTATGCTTCAACAGGTAGAAATATGCAAACTGATATATCTGCTGAATCTTTTTTTTTTTTGTATGCTGTATGGAGAGGTCACATTTCATTCTTTTTTCGTGTGTGTATTCTGTTATTGCAGTACCATTTGTTGAATTTTGTTTGTTTGTTTTTGCTGGTTTCTTTGTTTGTTTATTTGGGAAGTGCATGGGCCAGGAATTGAATCTGGGTGTCCCGCATGGCAGGCGAGAATTCTACCACTAAACTACCCTCGCGATCCCCTATCTGTTGAATCTTTATGAAGCAAACTCAAAAAAGACAAGCTAGCTTTCCTGCACTGCTGCCCTTTGTTTGTGGGAGGTTGGTTGTCTCCTTTATGAATTACCTTATGAACTGCTATCTAATATCTGTACTCTGTTCTATCTCAGTAATCAAAGTAATCAGTCATCTGGTCAGTGCATCTTCTGTACTGCTTCTGTTTCTTGACAAGCTGCAGCTTTGGAAAAGTGTTAAATTATACTGTTTTGCTCAAAAAAGAGAGTTCATGACTGGAGTGCTTGCAACAAAATGCATTTTGTGTGTACTTAGCATCCCCCTTCCCACAACATTTTTGTAAGCTCATAAACTATGTATATATTATTATTGGCCCCTCATCTGCCTACCCATTGACTACCAGGTAGTGCTTTTTCTTTGATGTATACATTTATAAGTAACTTTCCATTGGAGTTTCGGTTCAGAAAGCCTCTCATCCTTTCTTTTCTCTTGGCTTTCTGTTGATCTCTCTGACCTCATTCTCTCTCACTCTCCAATTGATTTGCTACTGTTTTGAATAGGCTTTTCGTCCTTCTTCAAGCACACTGATGTCACTTCTACCTTTGAGTTTTAGTACTAGTTCCTCTGCCTACATTACTGGTATCTCTCATTTTTGTATGGATGCTATATTTTGACCATACAGCGCTTCGTCCAAATATTAAAAAAGTTTTTTCTCTGTTTTTTTAAGCTCCATGCAGTTATTCTCCATTCAACTAAGATGTTTTATTATATTTTAACACTTACCATCCTCTGAAATTATTTCTATTTTTCTTATTGACTAAGAATCATAGAATCAATGACGTACCTGCTTTCCACAACATGAGAATAATGTTATTGTGTCACAGTACTAATCATAAATTGGTTGGGGGCGGTGCAACAGTAGCTCAGTGGTAGAATTCTCACCGGCCATGCCAGAGACCTGGGTTCAATTTCTAGTGTCTGCCCATGCAAAAAGTAAAAAAAAAATTAAAAAAAAAAATAGTGGTTGGTAAAAAACTTTTGAAGGGATTATTGAATAGTATTGCTGGTAAGGAAGTATTCAAAATAAATTATGGGCCCCAGGTTGAAAGTGGGCTTTCTCACTATATTGCAAACATGCTGCTGCTAAAACTATAGGCTACCACATCAAGCCACAATTCACATTCTTACTTCTCAAAGTCAAATCCTTCCTACCAATTTGCTGATTCTGCTGAATACCAGCAGCTGCCTTTACTCTAATTTCCTCATTCAAGTAAGTTGCTATTTTTCCTGTGGTGAGAAGTGAATGAGTATTTTAGCTTCCTAGGCTGCTCAAAGCAAACACCATGAAATGGTTCAGGTTAAACAATGGGAACTTAGCCACTCATGGTTTTGAGGCTGGGAAAATGGCCAAATCAAGGCATTATCTTCTTTCCAAAGACAAGCTACCTGCAGTTCTTGGCTTCTCTTCACATGGCAAGATACATGGCAATGTGTGCTGGTTTCTCCCTTCTCTGCTGGGAAATACTAATTCAGCTTCTTGCTTCTGTGGCTTTCCCTTCCATGTCTGAATTAGGATTAAAACCCATCCTAATTGAGGTAGGCCACACCTTAATTAATGTAGCCTCATAAAAGGTTCTACTTACAATGGGTTCACCCCACAGGAAAGGATTTGGTTTAAGAACATATTTTGCTTAGGTGCATACAGCTTCAAACCACCACAGTTGAAGAGGCATTATGAAATTCCCTCCTAGCCAGTTCTCACCTGTGAGGTTTTATTAGTTGAGACTCTTAGGAAAACCTAATATAGACTTGTTAAAAACAAACAAAAACAACAGCAGTATGTCTTGACTGATAAATCTAAGATGCCCAGGAAAGAATTAGTTTTAGACTCAATTTATACAAGAGAACACATGCGAATATCAAAGGAATTTAGTTTTACTCTGCCTCTTAAGTGTGCATTTTGCTGTGTTGACTGTTCGGGTAATTCCTTATGGTGTTCCCTAGCAGCTGTGTTAATTTGTCTCAGGGCCAGTAAGATTCAATGAGATTTTACCAAGACCTTGAGAGACTAGTAATCCTCTACTTCCATGTGTAAATCACCCTAACAAAATGTTGGAGTAACATATATTCTATTTATCTTGAAAAAGTATTCTTTCATATTGAAAAACAATTTAAACTATGGCAAATAAATGCTTTTTATACCACTAGAAGCATAATAAAAAGATGACTGACAATTTTATTGTAGCTATCAGGTTGGATGTTAATGGGCTACCAATGTTCAAAAGAATGATAAAATAAAGACACAGATAACTCAAAATTTATATGTTTATTCCAATAAATTTATGTTTATTGCTTTCAATTCAACAAAGAAATATTAGGCTATATTAATCAATATGTTCATACAATTTCTGTTCTACTGACAGTAACGATTTTAACAATTTCAAGTGAAATGGGAATTTATTTCTAATGCACAATTTGAATGCATTTTATAAAAGTATAAGCTATAATAAATGTAAAGGATCAAAAGCATTTAATGACATTATTATTCTTATAAAATATTTTATAAAAATTTAATTAAAAATTTAAATTAAATGCAGAATAGCAATTTTAATTAATGTTCAAACTAATGTTTAAATTATTAATTAAAGAAATATTCAATTAATGCATATCAATAAAATCAAATTTATTTAAATAATGCTTAATTAATTATATTCATTAATTCATATTAAATATATACAATTAAAATTATTAGCAATTATTTAATATTCTATGTCTATCTAATTGTCAATGTAAAGATTTTGTTTCATGCTTCACACATGCTATTTCTAGAAATGCTTGTATACAACTTATAATAATACAAATTTCTTCATATTCTAAATTATTCATTTGCAGCTTGCAAAACTTTTGATTATTGTCCTAATTCATAAGTTCCTCTTGCTAGGTCCAAGTGTGATATTTATCAGAGGATCTATTAAAATCTAGTATTACATGTTCAAAAAATATTAGCCTTTTACTATCACATTAGAAGTTATCTAGTCATTTCACATACTTGCGTGTGAGCATGTTTTAAAAAAAGACCCAATAATAGCTCTCTTTCAAAGACATGTTCAGTTCTGAATTTACCTCTCCTTCATGCTTCCCAAACTTCCCAAGGTAATCACTTTAAACTCTCATTCTGTATTGCTTACATTAAGTTTGTGGTTTGCGTTTTACTCGGATCAGTGTTCAAAACAGATGCTTTTAAAATGCCATTGCAGTTTTTAGCCGCAATCATGAGTCAGGTTCTAAATCCAACATCTGGCACTATATGTCAGCACCTGAAGTAAATAACACTCTTAGTGATGTACTTGTCTGGCCCAATAAATGTGTTCATTTTAAACTGTCATTGGTAGATGCCATGATTTATTACAGCTTATGCTTCTTCAAAATACCCTATGAGCCACCGTTCAATAGAATATTTAAACCAAAGGCAGTGTTTTGTCTTTCCAAAACAGTCTTCTCTGTTATCCAGATATTGAGGGGACACTAGAAAATGAGGACTTGAGTAATGAAATAGAGAATGCTGAAGGAATGGTAGTCATGTAGTGACAGGAAAAAAAATAAAACAACAATCAAATAAGACAGCCAATGCCATTTTCATTGTACCTGAACTTCCTTTTTGTTTGATTTAATGCACCAAATCCCTGAGAGTTTGCTAACTCATGGCATGATTAAACCAGTTTTACCATCATTACTATTGTGAAATACTTATCTTTGAGTTTTTATGAAAAATGGTTTCCAGATGCAAATGTAATAAGAAAATAACTACTTTCAGCAACATGACTGATAAGGCTGAATGCATCAAAATTGTACAAGTATATCAGAATAAAATCAAACTTACCTTCAGAGTAACCAAATAGAAACAAATTGGAATAGTCAAATTATTAGGGGTATATCAGCATCCCTTTTTCTTCTGAAAGTGCATTATATTCAAGATAAAAATTATACATGATTTGCAATATTTTTACTGTTATTGAATGAAGAAATATGCAAAATGTTTTATTAGATCAATATGCTAAGTATTGAAATTTTACCCACATTGGAACGTATTATTACATCTCATATACTTTCATTGGTGACTTTCTTAATAACATGATTTTCTAGCTACTATTAAAAGATATAACATTTGTTTATTCATCTTATTGCTTCATAATTTGTATATATCTCTCCTTTCTTTTCTTTTTTTATGTTTCACAATCTAAACTTTCTTCTTGATTGATTATTTCTTTGTATAAAATGTTACCAATAGTCATCTTTTTGTAGTACTATTATGACTATGCTTTCAGACTTGCCAATAATTTGCCAGTGAAAGTCACTTGGTAAATATGCAGAGAAATAGTTCCTGATGGAAAATTTGTTCTACATTACAAAGTGTAATGCAGAGAAATGTCAAATATAAGCATTAAGTTAGCAGAGTTAGTACTAAAAAATTCATAAAATACCTAATAGTACCCTGCTGAATGACAAACAATGTGTTTTTTTTATGTCATTAGCACACTATTATCTGTGGTAAATGAGCAGAAGTTTGGCATGATTATGTAGAATTATTACATAATACACACACATACAAGGTCATATTATGTTAATTATCAATTGATTGCTATCAATTCCTGCTTCATAGATAAGATGAACACCCACAAAGCATGCCATAGGTTTTCCCAGCCGCTGTCTCCTTGTAATATGTTGACTTAATCAGGCTTAATTATAACTGGTTTACTTCATTTAAATGGAGATTTGTACTGTGTACATTGTTTCACATGTAGTTTTTATCTTATGTGAGTATTATTTTGCGAGTGTATGCATGTGTTGAGAGTATAAATGAGTGTTAGTATATATACCTGATTCTCTTTTAAAATAGATGCTTGTGGCTGGAGGAGAAATTTTGTCAATGCTTGCTATCATAATAAAATTAATATTTTCTTCCATCCCTGCTCTCAGTTTCTCACATTTAAATTTTTTTTACAGCCCTGATAATTGTTGTGGGAAAGGCATGAACATTAATAGATGATTATTCATTGAAAGCCAGTAAAGCTTATGGCTGCTGTATTTTGTTTTAGAATGCTCACTAAAATTCTGAATTCAGAGAACTGCTACAGGTTATATGAAGGGCCAGAATGTTTTAAATGTATTGGGTGCTTTTAATGCCAGAAGTCAGTAAAGAAAAACAAGGAGTTGTTTGAAAGCTTTAGTTACTCTGTGATCTCATGTAGATACATCCATAAACAAAGCCTTGCATTCCTCAGGGTGCAATGCAGCTGAATGAACCTTTGATTGTCAAACCAGACTGCTATAAACTGTGCAGATTCAAACACTCACCAAAATATGAAACTTTAAATCTTATGACTAATTGTCCCTTCTGTAATTAAATTTATAAACAATAGATTATGATGACTAATATTTTTAAATCAATAATAATGCAGCTGAAGGCAGTTGTTGACAAGAACTGAATAAACTCCTATTCTAGCTATTTAAAATACATGCCCATTATGAATTAGAAAATATAACATAAAATTATAGAGATGCTATTTCAGAGGCTATACTGTTTTTCCTCTTTTAGCTCATGTGTCTATGATAGAACTGCTAAGGAAAGAATTGAAGTTAGCAACATCATGAGATGTAGTACTGTTAGAGAGCTTCATAACCTATTATCTACTTGATAAAGAATGTTCTGCAATGGGCCTTTGGACATATTTGCGTGAATAGCCTGCCTGCATTGGTGAGAATTTGTTGATGCTGAAGTTACATGTCAAAATGACTAACTCAGATGATAAAATTGCATTATATATGAGATAACTCAGTAGACTCTACAGAAAAATATTTGGCCAAGTTATTCATGGACATTTTAGATGTTTTTTGTTCATTACTTCAGTATTGTATTGTTTCTTATGTCCCCTTTTAGAGTTAGAATATTTCTAGGACAGCATTCCACATTCTATAATCCTATAAAATGAAACATAGTTGGGATCATTTTCCCAGTACTCTTTGAATATATTTTCCTCAAGTATTTTCATGTCAAATTTCTTTGAAAATTCACTGTTTTGGGGAACGCCTACAGAGCAGGGTTTCAGCTGCCATACCATGGTGCAATTATTTGCACGACCTGCCTAATAGAGGCTGAAGGATTGGGACATCAAACGCATCCACAGAAGTACATTCAGAAGTCAGATCAAGAAGAGGTAATTTTGATAAAGCAGAAATATGAACTATACAGAAACAACTGTTGTAGTTAGGTTCAGGTGTCAACTTGTCTAGGTGATGTGCCCAGTTTTTCTATTGCTGTAGATTTAAATCATCAGCATGTGAAATTCATCTATGGCTAATTAACTCTACAGTCAACACAGCTCAGCACAGCTCAGCTCAGTGCTCAGAGTCAGCATAAACCAATGTTTGGAAATGCTGTAGGGAAAGCCATTTGGACGCAGAATCTGGGAAAGAAGGCCAATAGGCATCATCATATGCCTTCCCATGTGACAGAGAAACCCAGAGGAAAGCCAGCTGCCTTTTTCTGAGGAACTGTAAATTTGTAACTAAATAAATCCCCTTTATAAAAGCCAATCCATGCCTGGTGTATTGCATTCTGGCAGCTTTATCAAACTAAAACAACAACTAAGACGTTGGTCTTTGGAACCAGGCATAGCTATTAATGCATGTTTAAAGATATAAGCATGTGTAGTAGACATTTATAGCAACCAATGTTATTTTTTAATGTCCTTCCTAGATTTAAATAAAATAAAATAAATTTATTTTCTCTCTCCCCAAGATAGAAGTCATAATTATCTGTTTCAGCTTATTTTGCCTCTAAGTTGCAGACATGTAGTCTAGATATTTCAAATCATCAGAGAGAAAGTTGAAGCCAGTGTTGTTTGTAATCTATTCCTTTGATAGTGGAGTGATGTGATGATCTAAGAGTGGTAGTGACAGAAACATTGCATGTAGACCTTCATGTTTGGTGTTCATAAAAGACACCTTCAGGCAGTCCTGTAAGGCCACATAGTCAACATAACCAGTAATTTGCACCCCTTAAAAATTCTATAAACTACCCACTACCCTTTAATCAATTCCTCTTATGGTTCAAACTAGGTTTAAACTCTCATAAAGAAACTGACTGAGACACTATGAATCTATGTGAATATGTAGGCACATATGTTTTGGAAAGTAGTAGGATTATCTCATTTAATTTCCTTGGTTGCTCAAGCAAATACATGCAATGAGTTAGCTTAAGCAATGGGAATTTATTAGCTCATGGTTTTGAAGCTAGGAAAGAAACCCAAATCAAGGCATCATCAAGGCAATGATTTCTTCTCAAAGACTGGTTTTCTGGGCCTGACTGCCTGTGATCCTTGGTTCTGGCTTCTTTGTCACGTGGCAATATATTTGGTTGCCTCTTCCTTCTCTTCCCAGTTCCATTGACTTTCAACATCTTGCTTTCAATGGCTTTTTCTCCCACTGTATAAATTCAACCCATTTATAAAGGGCTCCAATAATGGAAGCAAGAATTAATTGATTGAATTAGGCCATACCTTAACTGAAGTAACCTCATCAAAATGTCCTAAATGTCCTAAATGTCTTCAAATGCAGATGGGTTCACATCTACAAGAATGAGTTGAGTTTTAAGTTTAAGAACATGTTTTCCTGGTGTACATATTACTCCATAGAACTCCATAGTAATCCGAAAAGAATGGAGGGGTGTTGACTTGGATGGGAATTGCAATAATACTGATTCAATTCTGGGCGTCTTATATCTGCACATAACAAGACGTATAACAGAAAAGAAAAACAACAACAACAAAAACCTCAGAAGCCTAGTTGAAAAAGGGTGGAGTTGCAAGGGTTCTACCTTTAGCTATGATAATGATACAGCATTTCAAAAAAGCAGAATAGGTTTCCTTTTAAAACCTTGAGTACTTCACTGTTGTTTCTTCTATACAATTGTGTTTGCTTTCCTCATACCCTTACAGTTTAATTGTTGCCTCATGGGCATTTTACTGGAGAAAAAACTCTAAGATGTGTGGGGTATGGATCAATGAAATAGAAATAGATCAACAAATACTTCTTGCAGATTTCATAGAGGTTTTGCTTCTGAGTTTCCTAAATCTGCAATAAAATTTAATCTTGCAGTGAAAGAGGCACTTCTTTACCAATTACCATGTGTGGTGGATTGAAATGTGTACTCCAGCTTCAGCATGTTCTTGGTCTGATCCATACTCTGTTGGGTATGGACCATTGTAAATAGCACCGCTTGTAGTTGTTACTTCAGTTAAAGTGTGGCCCAGTTGAATCAATTGGATTTAATCTGTATTACTGTGATCCTTAATAAACGGAATGAAATTCAGACACAAAGAAAGAAACTGGAAGAAGCTGGAAGTCAACAGAATCTGGAAGAGAAAAGTGAAGGCATTGCCATGGACAGAAAAGCCAAGGACCTAGGACTGCCCACAACCAGCCCAGAAATACCTCAGTCTTTGGAAAGAAGGCATCATCTTGCTGGTGCTTCCATTTTTCACTTCTCCTAGTCTCAAACACATGAGCCAATAAATATCCAATCCATTGCATGGTGTTTGTTTAAGCCAGTCCATTTCATGGTATTTGTTTTAGCTAATGAAAAATTAAGACAGCATGTTTCTTTGATTCTAAAATACACTTATTTTCACATTTCTGAAATCAGGATGGCTAGACGTAGGTAATCAATATGGATATATCGAGATATCCAGTTGTTCCTGTTTCTCTGGAGAACCCTGGCTAATATACACATTTTACTAGCTTTGGTGAATGACTGTCATATAGATAGTATACATAATCAGATTGTAAAATGGCAACATCAATTGTCAATACTGAAATCACATGAATTAAAATACACTAGCATTCTCCATGCCACCCTATGTATTAAAGATGGTGTCACACTTTATAACCATAAAGTAGTCTTGTTCATGGGGCCATTCACCATTAAATTTTGTTTGAGGTCTTCTTTCAAAAAATGCCAGGTCTTTCCCACATTTGTTGTGCTGTCTTCCTTTTTTTAAAATTTTTATTTCTGGACTAATTAATAAAGAGATATAGGAAGACTTGTATTCACTAAAAATTAATACAAAACATTCACTTTACATTTTAGTATATGTTGGGAACAAGAGTCTAAGCATAATTACATTAGTAAAGAACTGGCTTGAGGGTGGAGTAGATGACTGGATTTGAAATACAATCAAATTACTATTAATTTCATTGCTGTTCTTTTCATTAAACACTACACAGTTAAATTGAAAGACAAATATATACTCAGTGGTGAATAACATAATGTTGTGCCCAAAATGTTTATATACTCCATTTATGTATTTTATCTGTGGGTCTTCACCACTTTGGGGATGGAATCGTGTCTCTCATGAAAGACAGGTTTATGCCCCAGCCCCTGATCCATTTATAAATATTAACTTTGAAGATGTTATTAGTTAAGATATGCCCATACTGAATGATAATGGAGTATATTCCAATATAACTGAAGTCCTTATAAACAAAGGAAATATGACAAAGAAACAGAAGTTATGGGGTGCAACTGGAAATCAAAAGAATCTGGAAGAGACAACTGAAGATAGCACCATAGTCATTGCCATGTGAAGGAAAAAACAGAGGGTTCCAGTGATTGCCAGCCAGCCAAAAGATACCTACCCCAGGAAGAAATAAGCCTACTAGCCTCTGAAACTGCAAGACCATCCATTTCTTTATATTAAGCTGAACCACTGAATGACATTCATTTTAAGAGCTAGGGAACTAAACTATCCTCCTTAAGTAAATTGAATGCATTAATTCAATGATACTTGTTTAATATATATGTATGCCCTGTGTTCTATTTTTACACTCTTAATTATTCTTACATGAGTCTTAATAACAAAATATAAAGGGTTGGAGCATTGAATTTGCTCTTAGTTTAAGGTTTCTTAGTTTTATTGTCCCAGAGGATACTGTAGGTAGGTGTCATGGAGTTTGTGTGTGGGTATCAGTGTCATCAAAAGTGAAAACCTGCTTCCTACATCTGCCAGAGGTGAGTGACCATCTGTGTTAAACTTCCAGAAAGTAGACCGTGACATTTGATTTGTTGTTTTCATTCAAAATTATTATTTTCTCCAGGCATCCATAGAAATTGTTGTTACTTATAAACTGTTCAAGCTTTTAATTGATATATGACAAGAGCTTAATATTATTCTCTTATAAAGGCATTAAGAAAAGAAAACTTTATATTTAAAATTAATCCTAATAACATTATTACTTCCTTAAGTCCTTCTCAGGGTTGTTTCTTGTGGTTAAAGGTAAAGGCAGAAGCTGCAGGAATACTTTGAATTAGGCATCAGAAAACCTGGTTGCATGATAACTTTGTCAATTATTGGTGCTTCGCTTTGGTTAAGACATTTGACAACTTGAGCTTAATTTCTTCATCTTAAATTTCAAAAATATTGCTTTGCTTATCTGTCACAAAGATCCTCAAAAAGGAGTCTGAAAATTATCTAAAAGTAGTCTTATTGGTTTTCTAGAAAAACATCTATTGCAAAAAAATATTATTATTGCTAAAATATGTTTAGGTATTTCAGATTGAATTCTATTGTTTGTCAGTGAAATCCCCTTGGGGTTAGAATCATGGTCATCATAAACACAGGTTCAAATCCTTACCCCTAGTTCCTATAAATGTGGACTCATCTTTAAAGACCCTCCTAAATTAGGTCACATTGAGTCAAGGTAGACTGTAATCCAAATGCAGTTTGGACTTAGAAGGTCAGAAGGAACTAGAAGAGGAGAAAGAAAGAGATGGATTGCCATGTAATAGAGGATTGCCAGAAAGTAGGGACCAGAATGCTACAGTTTCTGGGGAAAAGTATGACTTTTGATGTTGAACTTCTAATTCCAAAATGAAACAATAAATTCCTGTTGTTTGTGCTGACCAGTTTGTGTTGTTTGTCCTAACACCCCTGGCACACTAAGACAGTTTTTGTTTTTTGTACCAAGAATGGGATGTGACTATTACAAATACCTAAAACTGTGGAGGCAGGTTTGGTATTGATAAATGGGAAGAGGCTGGAAGGATTTTGAGATGACTGAAAGCAAAAGCTTGGATTTGCTTAGAGAAACTGTTGGTAGAAATAAGGACATTAAGAGTGTTTCTGGTGAGCCCTTAGAAATAGATGAATAGTAGGAAACCAGATGAAAGGTGATCCTTAGAAGAAAATAGTAGACAAGTTGCTGAAACTGTTCTCTGATGTCAGATGCAAAGCAGAATGTCTATGTAATTAACTTGGATGTTTAGCTGAGGAAATTTTCAAGCAAAATACAAAAGGCACATCCTGGATTCTATTTGCTGCTTATAGTAAAATACGAGGGGAAAGAGATAAATTGATGACCAAATTGTTAAGCAGGAAAGAACCATCAATTGATGATTTGGAAAACTCTGAGTCTATCCAAATAACATGCTCTGAGACTGGAGCTAGAAGCATCTCTAACAGGGCCTTTCCTGAACTCCAAAAGCTGAGTTCCCGAAGAACAGGGCTCTCATAAGTAACTCTTTGTTAAATAGGGTGTGGCTAAGGGGTCAGGTGGATGACTTGTGGATCAAATCAAAATCTCAGAGTCAGTCAGGAATAGAAATACAATCATCCAGGCAGAATATTTCCTGTCTTTGACTCTACTGAATTTCATACAAATCTAACAAAGTTTTTGAGAATTTTGTATGAGCAAAAGCACTGTAAGCCTTAACTGAAAAGCATAGAGATGGAAAAAAATAAAGGAAAAAATGACTTCAAATGCAGATCCATGGAAGCAAAGGTCTAAAAAGAAGTAATTTTTTTGAGTCAAGAAAGAAGGGTAAATGCCCCAGTGTTTGGAGCTTTCCGTTCCAGTGTTTTGGGGAACTATGACCGCAACTCTGGGGCTTGTTGAGAGCGATACCTATAGCCAAGTGTTTGCTGCGATCATGGCTACCAGCTTGGTACTCAGAGAAGGTGGGATCTATACTCCAGCGTTCAAGAAGAGCCTGGTCCCCCGGACAATGCTTGGAAAGGGTATGGTCCCACACCAGCAGGCTAAAGGTCGAGGCATAGATCATCAGAAGTCTGTTAAAATTTGAAATATAATGAAGTTTGCCCTCCTGTGGTTTGAACTTTCTTGGAGTCTGTGACTCCTTGTTTCATTATAATTCCTCCCTTAGAGAATAGGGATGTCTATTTTATGTCTGTTATACTATTTATTTTGGATAGAGATAACTTTTTTTCTAGATTTATAGAGGGAGAGAGAGTTTTTCCGAGGAGAGACCACATCCATAACAGATTTTGATTTGATTTTTGGAATTAGAATTGTTACTGAAATGGCTTAAGCCTTTGGGAATATTTGGATATGTTGAATGTATTTTACACGTAAAAAGAGCATGCCTTTTTAGGGTCCAGGGTGGGTACTGTCAAGAATTGAATTGTGTATTACATAGAGACAGTTCATGTCCTAATCCTCAGTCTTGTAGGTGTAGACTCCTTTGTGAACAGATCTTGAAGATCTTATCTGGGTGAGGCCAAAATCAATGAGGTTGGATCTTAATCTGTATTATTGGATTCCTTGTAAGTACAAAAAATTTGGATTTAGCCAGTTAGTCAGTCAGTAGTGAGGAGACAAGAAGAGATAGATTGCCATTAGATAGAGGTTTGCCAGAAATCTAGCATTGGAATGATACAGACTTTGGAGGAAGATACTGGTGATACCTTAATATCAGACTTCTAGTCTCCAAAACTGAGTAGACAATGAATTCTTGTTGTTTATGCCAAACAGTGTATGGTGTTTGTCATAGCAAACCTCACAAATTAAGACAATCCTTTTCTTTCTACACCTTCAGAAAGTTAAAACTTAATTATTTCTGGGTGGGCCATGGTGGCTCAGCAAGCAGAGTTCTTGCCTTCTATTTTGAGACCCAGGTTCCATTTCTGGTGACTGCCCATGCAAAAAAAAATAAAATAAAAATAAAAATAAAAACACAAACACTTAATTATTTCCCCATATAAGATAAAAACAAAGAAACAAATCTGCAATTGAAAGATTTTACTCTGTATGTTTTGTTTTTCTGCTTTAATACTTGAAGATATAAACAAATAAAGCTTATGTAATTTACTTTTGTAAATTCAAATAACATATTTTAGGACTCAAAGTATTTACAATATACTGATATAT
Source organism: Myrmecophaga tridactyla (assembly GCA_004026745.1). Taxonomy (NCBI): domain Eukaryota; kingdom Metazoa; phylum Chordata; class Mammalia; order Pilosa; family Myrmecophagidae; genus Myrmecophaga; species Myrmecophaga tridactyla. The sequence goes on from PVIY010003447.1 coordinate 89,093, forward strand.
AAACTCATATAGAGGGCAGAAATGGCAATCTAATACTCTCATAGACAATATTTTTTCCTCTGAAGCTCTTTTACCCTGGTAACACATTGCGAAGCATGTAAAAGAGTACTGTTCCTATTACATAGATTGAAAAAAGTCATGCTCAAGCATCTCTTTCATTACATGGCACATTAATCAAGAAATTACCATGTAGTTCTACTTGAATGTTTTTGATGTTAGAATCTTTTTCTAGTGGGTAGTTGGAAACATCTATTTTTGTTTATTTATTTTTTGTGTATACTGTCTTTAATTTTTGATGGCCCCAGCAAAATTATTTGTATCTTCTTTGGATTTACAAAACTGTGGACAGAAAAATGTTGCTGAATTATGTGCAATAAACTCTGGAGTTTGATCAGTGCCTAAGTATAGGAATCCAAATTTGTCTAGTTTGATCAGTGCCTAAGTATAGAGATCCAAATTTGTCTCCACTATATTCATGTGTTTTCTGGAGATGGTACCCATGAAATGTAAAGCACTTGAAGAATTATATCATGTCACCTGATCAGCAATTTGTTTAGTTCTAAGTTTAGTAACAACTTTTGCGTAAAATGATTGGTATTTCACACCTGTGGGTCAGTTTCATCTCCCTTGTCTGATGTAAAAATTTATTTTTACACCAAGCTAATGTTCTACTTCTTATATCATTTGCTCACTCTTTACTCTCTTTCATGAATCAGGATAGGACCTTAGACGATAAGCCAATTTCTTTCATATAGATATAGATTTAGAAAATGGATATAGAAATAAATAACTATGCAAGATTTAAAAAGTCATTGTTTTGTATTATACATATAAGACTGCTATGTGGAATTTAAAGACACAAACCTCACTTTTATAATTTTTAAGTAGACAGCATCTTTGCATATTATTTCTGCGGTTTTGATTCTTGCATCTAGTTCTTTTATCCGATCAATGCAATATCATTAGTTCAATTCATTTGTCTTCAATGTTACATAAAAATTCGATTCATTAAATGATTGCATTTTAAGACCTCAAGAAATGGAATTTCTTATTTAAGGCAAAAAACAATATTGGCCCCTTGGTGATTCATATTTTATTGTAATTTTAATCTAATATATCTTGTCCCTCTATCTATCTCCAATTTTAGGCACTAATTCTTTTCTATTTGCTCAAATTTTCACTTTTATGTTTCCATACAGCATAACCATGAACAAAACACGTTGTATGTGTATATATATTCTTATGCTATTTGATGATATTTTGTATCATCATCCCATCCTATCATTTATATCTGTCATTGAACTATATATATTTGAGATGCCTATTAGTTCATGTTTATAGGTATTATTTATTAATTTTATGTGATGTACATTATTTGTTTATAAAGATTAATACTCTTATCCAGTTCATTACAACATTTTTTGTTATTAAAACAATACTGTGACAAATATCCTCATGTATATCTCATTAGCATTTAGAAATTTTTCTGAATTGTATACTCAGAGGCAAAATTTTTATTTTGTAGGGAACTTTGTATTTCTGTATTTCCTAAATGTATAACAATCACTCTCCAGTTTACAATTCCAGGAATGGTTTGTGAAAATGTCCTTATCCCTCATCTCTTCTAATTTTTACTCTTAATTTTGTCTCCTAAAGAAGATTGCTTTAGATGTACCTATACCTCTCACAAATATATTTAGAATGAATATATTTGACACAAACACACACATACTGAATATCTCTTATTATTTAAAAGGCAATCTAAATATCCAGGAATCAGTTGATCATTTAATGTAGGACAGTTTTTGCAGGGAAAATGCCAAACTAGAATGGAATGTGGGTAAATGGGCATAAATCAGGACTGCTCTTGGTAAATAGTGATTCATAGTCACAATATTTTGAAATTTGTGGTAATTAATGACTTTTTATATGTAAGATACATGAGAGTTCTGGAAGATAAGGAGATATGATATATTTGGAAGATAGAGGATAGTAGTTTCATGAGAAAGAAGAAAAAGATAATAGCAGAATTAATTCTGTTAGAGCATTTTTGCTTGGTTTTGCAAGCCTTATGACAGTAAAAGTTTTAATGTATTCATCAGAATTTATCACAACAGATAATTTCATGTTAGTTAAATTGTGAAATTATCAAAATGTTATGGGAGAGAGACTGATCCTTATTAATATCAAATCATGTCATATACAATAACATTTATATTTCTTACATAAATGAGATACTGAATTAAATAATGATTGTCGTATTGATTGCTTATTGTTGTTTTAAATAACCACAACAAACATGGTTGATTAAAATAACACGGATTTAGTATGGTACAGTACTTTAGTTAAGAAATCTGAAATAGGTATTACTAGGCTAAAATTAAGGCATTGGTGAGGCTTGATTCTTCTGAAGGCTGTAAAGGAAAATCTGTTTGCCTGCTTTTTCCATCTTTTATAGGCTGTCCGCATTCTTAGCCTCTTGGACCCACTCACATCCTCCCTCTGATTCTGTCATCACATTACCTTCTCTGACTCTAATTCTGCTTCTCCTATTTTCCTTGGAAGGACCACTGTGATTACATTGGAACCACATAGTAAATCCAGGATAGCATCACATCCTCAAAATCCTTAACATTGTCACATCTGCCAAGGTCCCTTTGTCATGTAAGGCAACATATTCAAAGGTTCAGGATACTAGGATGAAGAGATCTTTGTGGGGAGAGGGGGGTATTATTCTGCATACCACAGATGTAAACCAAAGTTTACATTTAGATAATGTTTATATCCACTGATGTGGCCCAAGTTCAACATACAAAATGGCGATTCTATTTCTAACTCTTTGCTATGCACTCTGAATCAACTATTTGAAAAATATTAATTTTTTAAATGATAGGAATAATATGATACATGTTTAAATAAGACAGCCTAATTTTAACTTACTGATTCATCTCTTATTTTTTATTGAAAATAAAAAGTTCCAAATTTCAGCTTTATTGTTTTATAAAACACTGAATATAGCTTTTAACTTGATTTAAAAAATCTTTTATTGTATAGTATAACATATACACAAAGCAAGGAAATAAAAAAGCAATAGTTTTCAAAGAATTCTTCAAAAAGTGGTTACAGGATAGATCCCAGAGTTTGTCATGGGCTACCATACAATCCTCTCATATTTTTCCTTCTAGCTACTCCAGAATATAGGAGGCTAATGGGCTTAAATACTTTTTATCTTCACAATTGACTTTTTTTCCTTCTTTTTTTGTGAATAATAGCATATATACAAAACAGCTATAAATTTCCAAGCACAACATCAAAATTAGCTGTAGAACATATTTCAGACTTTGACATGGGTTACAATTTCACAATTTTAGGTTTTTACTTCTAGCTCTTCTAAAATACTGGAGACTAAAGAGATATCAATTTAATGATTTAGCATTCATATTCATTTGTTAAGTCTTATCTTCTATGTATAATTCCACCATCACCTTTAATCTCTCCATACCTCTCACAGGAGTTGTTTGGGCTTTGGCAATTCTAAATTTTTTATACTGGAAGGGTCTGTCACTAATATGGGGTAGGGAGATGGAACTATCTGATGTTCTGGAGAGGTTGAGCTAGGTTTCAGGACTTATCTGGACCAGGGACCCATCTGGAGGTTGTAGGTTTCTGGAAAGTTACTCTAGTGCCTGGAACACTTGTGGAATCTTATATATTGCCCTAGTTATTCTTTAGGATTGGCTAGAATGTTTCTGGTTGGGAGTTGGCAGGTTATGATAGGTAGCAATTTCTACCTGAAGCTTGCATAGGAGCAACCTCCAGAGTAGCCTCTTGACTCTATTTGAACTCTCTCTGCCACTGATACTTTATTAATTACATGTCTTTTCCTCCATTTGGTCAGGATGGAGTTGTTGATCTCACAGTACCAGGTCTGGATTCATCCTGGGAGTCCTCATCTATGTCACTAGGGAGACTTTCACACCTGGATGTCATGTTCCATTTAGGGAGGAGGGCAATGATTTCACTTGCAGTGTTGGGCTTAGAGAGACTGGGGCTACATCTGAGCAACAATAGAGGTCTTCCAGAAGTAACTCTTAAGCATGCCTGTAGGTCAGCTAAGCTCCGCTACCTACATAAGCTTCACAAGTGTAACCTCATGATTGAAGGCATGACCTATTGATTTGGGTGTCCCTAAAGTTTAACATAATAGCAGGGGATTTACTGATGGTAAGGTTTAATAGTTCCATAGTCTTTCTCCCCTCCCTCAGGGGACTTTGCCAATACTTTTTGATTATCTGGTTAATATACTCTAGGATGGTTCCAGGCATTACAAATAATCTATACAGGATTAAAGGACTTCTTTCTCATTCTGAGTTCTCTATGTTTCAGTTGTTCAAATGAGCTGTACAGATAGGTTGAATTAGATTATGCACTACAGAAAATTTCAGTTCCAGATCAAATAAACCTTGCTTTCATTGGTCTCAAAGAGTATGTGTGGTTCTAAAATATAGACACTGTCTTCCTTACCCCTGTGCCCTGAATTACTTTAACCCCAACCTGTTTGGCTTTGTTCTTATTTCTAAGTATCTAGTTACATATATAAAACAGCCTTTCAAAATCCAGAAATAATAATCACCACTACGGACTTAATGTGTCTGATCTAAAAGCTTACAATCTCCACCCCTGTTTTCTTATAAGCAGTTTCTAAAGGTGACCATACCATTGTTGTTTTTGTTTCTGGCTTATTTTGTCTCGCCAAATATCCCACATGTTCATTCACATCATTGCATGCCTCATGACAATGTTCCTTTTTGTAGCAGCACAGCCTTCATGCCCATTCATATCCTTAGCCCATTTTATAATTGGATTGTTTGTTCTTTTGCTGTTGAGTTGTATGATTTCTCTGTATATATAGGAAATCACACCTTTGTCTGATATGTGATTTCCAAGTGTTTTCTCCCATTGAGTTGGCTGCCTCTTCAACTTTTTGATAAAGTCTTTTGAGGTGCAGAAGCATTTGATTTCGGGGAGTTCCCATTTATCTATTGTTTTTTTTTTTTTGCTTGTGCTTTGAGTCTAAAGTTTAGGAAGTTACTTCCTATTAATGAGTCTTGAAGATGTGTCCCTTTATTTTCTTCTAGAAGTTTTATGGTGCTAGTTCTTATATTTAGGTATTCAATCCACTTTGAGTTATTTTTTTGTAGGGTGTAAGATAGGGGTCTTCTTTCATTCTCTTGGCTATTGATATCCAGTTCTTCCATGACCAACTACTGAAAGGACTATTTTGTCCCAGTTTAGAGGATTTGGGCACCTTGTCATAATTTAGTTGACTATAGATTTGGCGGTCTATTTCTGCACTCTTGATTTGATTCCATTGGTCAGTGCTTCTGTCTTGTGCTGGTCTTTGTGTCATGCTGTTTTGACCACTGTGGCTTTGTAATAGGTTTTGAAGTCAGGGAGTTTTAATCCTCTCACTCCATTCTTTCTTAGGAGACTTTTAGCTATCCGGGGTCTCTTTTTCTTCCAGGTGTATTTGGTAATTAACTTTTCCAAATCTTCAAAGTAGGTTGTTGGAATTTTGATTGGTACTATGTTGAATCTGTAGATCAATTTCGGGAGAATTGACATCTTAACTATATTTAGTCTTCCTATCCATTAGCAGTGAATGTCTTTCCACCTGTTTTGATCTCCTTTGATTTACTTTAGCAATGTTATGTAGTTTTCTGTGTACAAGTCCTTTACATCCCTAGTTAAGTTCATTCCTAAGTATTTGATTCTTTTAGTTGCTATTTTCCTTAACTGACTCCTCAGCTAACTCATTACTTGTGTATAGAAATGGTACTGATTTTTGTACAGCAATTTTATATCTTGCACCTTGCTGAATTTATTAGCTCAAGTATCTTGGATGCAGATTTCTCAGTATCTTTTAAGTATAGCATCATATCATCTGCAAATAATGAGAGTTTTAATTCTTCCTTTCCAATTTGGATGTCTTTTATTTCTTTGTCCTGCCTAATTGCTCTAGCTAGAACTTCTAACACAATGTTGAGTAATACTGCTGACAATGGGCATCCTTGTCTTGTATCTGATCTTAAGGGAAAGACTTTCAGTCTCTGTCCATTGAGTATGAGGATACTGTGCTTTCTCTTCAGCTTCCATTACTCCATAAACCAAACTTTGCCTAAATTGATCCTACCCTCAACTCCAGAATTGGTCTGTTATTGGACTTAGCCAATCAGAAATATTTTATTATTATCACTGCATTGTAATTATTCAAATGAAATAAGTTTGTTAAATAAGAGTGAAGGGGGTGCAAATGTAATTCAATGGTAGAATTCTCAGCAGCCATGCAGGAGATCCAGGTTCAATTTCCAGCCCATGCCCTTCTCCCCAAAAAACACAAAAAACAAACAAGCAAGCAAACAAACAAAACAAACAAAAATCAACAATGGTGCTTCAATAAAGGGATACTTATATGGAAAAAGAATGAAATGTGACCCCTGCCATATAATATATATAAAAAGAAAAGGGAAGCCCGGGGCTTTCCATGGTAGAAAATCAGCTGTCTCTCTTTTCAAATGTTGTGAGCTAATAACATGAAGCCTATATTGATAACCTGAGAGAAGCCTACCTAAGAACTAGAAGCAAAGAGCAAGATGAGTCAAGAGAATTGCTTATGAACTGAGTGAGAGTCTTGATAAAACCCATATTATTAGTACGTTTACATTATTAATACTTTTACTTATTAGTACTTCCTCTGGGATGTTTGCCCCAATTAACTATGATATTCTCCTATTGACATCTATTGGGTCAGGACTGTGTGTGTACTTAGGATGATTTATGGAGTAATGGAAACTGAAGAGAAAGCACAGTATCCACTGCAATTTTATACATGAACAGTGATTAAATAGCAGTACACTAATGTTAAAACTTGCCAAAAGAATTCTAACCCTGAGTTTGAGAGATGTCTATCTTATCTCAAAATCCTCATAAAATCAAACCATACAGCTGATTAAAAATGATTGACTCTTGTTTTTCCATGATTATTTACACAGTATTGTAGGCCAGATTAAAACAAACTGCATTTAATTCAGTTCTTTTGGTGCGCCAAGCAATGTATTATGTTATCATTATGAATAATAATAGTAAACCCTAAAAATAAGAAGTCCTTCCTAAAAGTGAGCTGGCAATCCAAAGCATAAAAAGAAAATTGTTATAAAAATATATAAAAGAGAATGAGAACTAATACATATATAAAAATAATTAATGGGCAACTGAATATATATATATCCAACTTTAGTGGATATAATCTATCAGGATCAAAAGTTATTACATCCTACCCTCAATGTGTGAGATTAAAAAAAACGATATGTTATAGACTATACTTACAAAAACCTGGTTATTAATGATGAAAGAAAGTCATAAAAATTCCTGGAGAGGAGGCAGAGACAAGAGTGAATGCTTCATAGTGAAAATTGGTCATATTTTTAGGCTACAGGTTAAAGTTACAGGCAGAAAAGAGAATAATTGATGAAGCAAGATCTGAAAACAAGAATAAGGCCATGTCTTATTTATTTAACATTTTTTTCTTATTACAGTAAGGTTTAGATATATTCTCTGACAGATTACAAATATAAGTGAATTTTCCTTGAATTGTAGAGAAATGCCAATCATAATATCAATATCAGTTGATATTAATATTGATCAGTGATATCTATAAAAATTGTAACATAAATATATATCTTCCAAAGATTACTTCCGTGAATTATTAAGCCAGTTAAACTCTCTGGTGAGCACATCAATTAACAGTCCTAAAATCCCTGGTAGGATTTATGTGGTATCAAGTCTATTAGAAATTAATTACTAAAATCTAACCCATCAAACTTATATTAAATCTTCACTCACCTGGGATTTTCTCTTTATTCAAGTAATGTTTATTATGACTGATTTAGTACTATTTTTTATCAAATTTTGATACTCCCTAACAACATTTAAAGGATAAGTTTTGCTTTTTTTCATCATCAAAACTTTACCAGTTGAAATGTATCAATATTAAAATTAAAACACTTCACATACATTCATAGTCTTTATCTGCTCTTTTTTTTCACATGGGTAGGAATTGGGAATTGAGCCCAGGCCTCCAGCATGGCAGGCAAGAACTCTGCCTGCTAAGCCACCATCGCCCACCCTTTCATAGTCTTTTGTTGTTCAATTCTAAAGAAGAATATTGTCTTAATACATGCTACTATATATTTGATATTAATAGGGTTGGTATAAGTTACTCACTTAACTCTAACTTTGGAATAATATTTAATAATAGAAATAGTTAAAACGTCATAAATATAGTCACAGTGATGTACATCTACATTTATGTAACTGTTATATTACATATTAGCAAGTTTTATCACCATAATGAGACATATATGCAATACTATAGCTATCCTTTATATTTTGTATTTTACTTAATTTTACATCTATATTATATAATATAAACACTTGGAAAAAATTATCAAAGATATTTTTGTTATGTCAGGGAGTATCTATAAGCTTTTCTACAGATAACTCACACTTTAATATATTAGCTTCCTCTTATTTCAAGCTGCACAATCACATCATTATTAAATTTATATATAAATATATATGTGAATATATATATATTTGAAATTTTGAATTTCTAATATGGGTAAAATGGTTAAAGAACAGAAGATATTTCTAAGTCTACAGACCACTTTTAGAAATAGTTAAATTCTAAACATTGATGTGATATTGGGAAAAGCAATAACTAGAAAATGATGGCTAAGGAAGTTTATTTTCAAGGGCAATAAATGACCTGTCTTGTTTACCGGAAAAAATTATTTTTGTGATTTCAGCGTATATGTGTCACACTTTTCTGAAGTTATTTATTATGTACCATGAAAGAAATATGCAAGTTCCCTTTTAGTCTGGGTGGAGAAGTGTGATAGCAATATATACATTCATTTATGAAATTAGAGCATATATAGTATTATTAAATCATAAAATCCATTTGTAACAATCCTTGGTTTAAGACATACAGCGAATGGTCTGTAAGCCACATTTTGTCTACACTTCAGTGGTGGATTTTGATATATCTAGAGAGAAAAACAAATTAAAATAAACAATAGGACCTTAACTCTGAGGTTTCAGGAAATTCTGATGTGCCAATAGTCCACTTACAGTTGTAGCAATTAAATTTTGATGTTACAGTAAAGCAAAACAGGTGTTTCAGTTTGTTAAAGTTGCCAGAATGCAATATACCAGAAACAGAATGGCTTTTAAAAAGAGAATTTAATAAGTTGCAAGTTTACTGTTCTAAGGCCATGAAAATGCTCAAATTAAGGAACCAACAAGAATTTATCTTCACTCAAGAAAGGCTGAAGTCATCCTAAACACCTCTGTCAGCTGGAAAGGTATGTTCCTGGTGTCTACTGGGATCTTTGCCTTCTGAACACCTCTCTCAGCTTGGAAGGCACCAGGTGACATCTGATAGCCTTCTCTCCTCATTTGATAAGTCTTCCCTGGGGGCGTTTTCCTTCTTATCTCCAAAGGCATCTGACTATGCGGATTCTAAAGCTTTTTCCAAAATGATTCCCTCTTAAAGGACTTTAGTAAACAACCCCAACTTGAAACATTGGAGACATTCTTCATGGAAATCACCTAATCAAAACATACCACCCACAACTGGGTGGGTCACATATCCACGGAAACAATAAAAATATCCCACCCAAAAATGGTAAATTAGGATTAAAGAGCATGGCTTCTCTGGGGTTACGCAACAGAGTTTGAACTCCGGGGGTTCAAGTACACAAGAGGGAATCAGTTCCTTATTAAAACACTACTGCCCTCAGAACAGCATGGATTCATTTGCTTCATGCCAAATAGATGCATGCAGTGCTGTAGAGATAGCTATTAACATCAGAATTTTTTTCCAATATGATCTTCTTTCCTCCTTACATAGGCAAATGTATGTGCAGCCTGTAATCTGTTGTTTAAATGCTGCCAAATGTTTTAGCTTGCCTTTATCATTTGCTTCTTTATGGTTTTTTTCTCATTAAATTTAACTTAGCAATGCAAAAACTAGGCAAACGTGTTGGCATATGGCAAGCAATAGACATAGATAATATTATATTTCTTTTGTTCTAGGGCTATGATATATACCATATTTGTCAGTTTAGCATCAAGTCCCAGCCTCCCTTAATGTTTAAAGCACATGAATTATTTGGTGTCGATTAAATTTTTCAATAAAAACTAAATATTTATTTGGATAACAAGGTAAGTTCAAGCTGCACAGTTGGCAATGCAAAATAATGCTAATAATTAAGCTAAATAGCTGCTGATTTTAAGAAAACCAAAGGCCTGAAATCACTACACAAAATATAATATGTATTAAACACTATCATCTGCAGACAATCTTTATTGCTGATCATATTTAAAAACAATCTGTGTAGTAAATTATATACTGAATTGTAAGAGAATGTTATATCTGAATCAATCCCCTTTCTGAAAGATATTTCCTTCTTGCATTATAGAGCATCTAATTATATTGTAAAACATATCCTTTTTCTACTATCAGTAAGAGAAACAATTATTGATATCACTGGAAATATCTGGAAAGCTATAAAAAGAAACAAAATGCCTTTTTTATCTTCAAGTGCTCTCCATGCAGAGTTAAGCACTTGCCTCATTTAACTCAAAGCACTAGTGGATAGTGACCTGGGTCAGAGATACTCCTGAGTAAGACTTGACAAACCAAAGACTCAAGGAATCATGCTACCTGAAAATACTAAGTCACTGGCTGTTTTCGTCTTTTCAAGGTATGATTCCTTGAAAACACATCAAACTTATAATGATAAAAAAAAAAAAAATGAAAAGACACCCACTGTGGTTTGACACTACTCTTGGTCAAGTCCGTGCCATGTGAGTCTTTAGAAGAGCACGTCAGCAAGAGATAAGCATCTAATTATTCAAAATGAATCAACAGTATTGGATAACAGTATAATTCTAAACTCAGAAGCTGCATCAAGATTAAGGGCATCTTCAGTTAATGAAACAGAAAAAAGGCAACAGGCTTTATTTTATTAATTTTTTCCATTCACAAATCAACCTAAAGTCACCAGATACGTAGACACAATAAGATCTTTATGGCTTAAAGTCTTTAACTGAAGTGATGATAAAGGAATAGATCTACTTAAAAACAAAACAAGAGAGCCAATCTGTTGCTACTATCAAATAACAAGAAAGATTTCTGTACCTTTTTGTTACTACCTTTTTAAGTACCGTCAGTTTATAATAATTGCTTTTGCTATTGAGAACCCTTCAGGGACAAGTACAAAGCACTAGGAAACACAGCCGTGTACCCAGACCACAGAGACAGCTTTTACACCTTACATATAATAGACAAATTAAAATTTCAGTAAGACTTCAAAATCTGCTTTTATTTTGAGTTTGTTTTGTGATGAAGGACTGATATTAATGATTCAATGTCATAGGTCACAACAAATATTTGTAGCATATACTTGTACTGTTTTTCGTTATCTGGTACCAGTTGTTAGTTTTGAAAAATTTTCATAATGAATTACTTCTTTCTTTGTTAAGTGATTTTATTTTTCCATCATCTCACAACTGTTTACGTATCGACTGCCTCTTATGTACTAGGTAGTGACATGGTTGATATCCTAGATAAAGGAAACATCTAATGTAAAGTAAAGACATATGCACAGATAAATGATGGTACAATGCAGTAAAAGCAACAATAAATCCATGAACTAAAAGCTGAGGTCATGGAAGACAGCAACTAGCAAAAGGAAAGATAGGAGAGCTCCAGGAGATATACCAGTTGAGATTCACGTTTGTTTAGCTGAATTCACTTGATGTGTATGTCGGTTTAAAGCTATTTTATATACCAGAAAAGCCATGTTCTTTAATCCTCATTCATTTTTTCTGGGTGTGAACTTTTTTATTGTTTCCATGGAGATGTGACCTACCCAGTTTTGCGTGGTAACTTTTGCTTAGGTGGTTTCCATGAGATGAGTGTCTACCCATTCAAGGTGGGGTTGCTTACTGGAGCCCTTTAAGAGGGAACCATTTTGGAAAAAGCTGGAGAACCAATAGAGCTCACACAGCAGAAACCTTTGGCAATGCATAAGGAGAACACCCCAAGGAAATCTTTTGAAATGAGAAAAAGCTAGCAGATGTTGCCATGTGCCCTCCCAACTGAGAGAGAAACCCTGAACTTCATTGGCCCTTTCTTTGAAGTTAAGGTATCTTTCTCTGGAGGTCTTTATTTGAAAACTTTCATGGCCTTAGAACTGTAAACCTGCAACAGAATAAATTCCCTTTTTAAATGCCATTCCGTTTCTTGACTATTGCATTCTAGCAGCTTACAAACTAAAACAGTGTGTAATTAAATAATTTTTTACCTAATCTTCATTGATCTTGTAAAGTAGATCCTTTCTTTTTGGTGACAAAAATGATAAAAGAAAAATGGAATTAACTCACATATACTCTCCTCGCAACCACCTAAACTGGTAAAGCCTTGATTTTTCTCACAGACTTTGTAAAACCAATGAGTGGGGAGAACCTGATTAATGGGGAATGGATTTGTCAATCCATTTACTAAGATAGAGGGGCACGCTGCTTCCAAACTACTCGCCACTTTTTGCCTTCTATACAGTCCTGCAGCCTTAATGGAGTAGCATTTGTCTTAAATGGGACATTGTATAGGGTAATTGGTTTGTCTTTACATGATTGGAACCTACATCCTAACATCATAAAGTCAGTTTTTTTGTAGTTTTCACTACCGTCGATTAGATGATTAAGCTTTGAGATTGATATTGGGGATAGATTCTCGAAAAAAATCACTAAGAGGAACTGATTATAATACAATTCTGATTATCTACTTAGTAATCATAACTAAGTAGATATGTGAGGGAAAAACAGATGTATTAGTGTTCTAGTTTGCTAGCTGCTGGAATGCAATATACCAGAAATGGAACAGCTTTTAACAAGGGGAATTTAATAAATTGCTAGTTTACAGTTCTAAGGCCGAGAAAATATCCCAATTAAAACAGGTCTATAGAAATGTCCAATCAAAGGCATCCGGGGAAAGATACCTTGGTTCAAGAAGGCTGATGAAGTTCAGGGTTTCTTTCTCATCTGGAAAGACACATGGCGAACACAGTCAGTTTCTCTCAGCTGGAAGGGCACGTGGTGAACACAGCATCATCTGCTAGCTTTCTCTCCTGGCTTCCAGTTCCATGAAGCTCCACAGGAGGCGTTTTCCTTCTTCATCTCCAAAGGTCACTGGCTGGTGGACTCTCTGCTTCGTAGTATTGCACCATTCTCTGCTATCTCTGAATCTCTTTCTCCAAAATGTTTCCTCTTTTATAGGACTCCAGTAAACCAATCAAGACCCACTCAAATGGGTGGAGACATGTCATCCCCTAATCCAGTTTAACAACCATTCTTGACTAAATCACATCAACCAGGGAGATGATCTCATTACAGTTTCAAACACACAGCATTGATAGGGATTATTCTACCTTTATGAAATGGGATTTATATCTAAACATGGCTTTTCTTAGGGGGCATACTTCCTTTCAAACCAGGACAATTAGACAAGTCCATAATAAGTCAGTGGTGTAATGGGTCTTCCAGAAGTACAAAATATCATGCATACTACATCCTACTAATTAATGTACATAAAGCATTATATAATGTGTCTTCTATTTTCTATACAGATTAAACTAAACTGATGCCTAGTGGGCAGATATTTTAATGAGTATTTTTCATGAATGATAACTACGACAGCTGTGGGGAGGATGTTATGTCATAAAAGGAATAAGAACATTTACAATAAAAATAAAAAGAGAAAGGTGTTTGTAATATTTTAGATAGAATCAGTAATATACATGCTGCACATCATTAATGGGGATGTTGAAGTACAATGAACACTACTTGAAGTATTCCACTTTAATGTGAGAACAAAAGAGTCTCATTATTCAAAATATCAAATAATTGGATTGACTGCTTTTGAAGATGGTGCACTCTCTGTCAATTGTTTAAGCAGATGCTAAATCTTCTTTCTTTGTATATGATGTTAAAAAGACTCATGCACAGAATGATGAAGTGGATTAAATGAAATCTCTCAGCTTATTCAACAAGCATATAGAGGATTACATAAGGGCTGCAATCAGCAAACTGCTAGAACAGAAAAACAGTGACACATTTACTCTTATTAATTTTTAACTTATGATATAGGCATGCCAAATTATGACTCCCTCTTCAGAAATAGGCAAACAGAAATGCAATATGTTGATTTTACATTCTAATTTAAACAAACCAATTGAAAATAATGTATAAGAAATTGCATTTCTTCTTTAATACATCATTTTGTTCTCCTGCTCATTTATCACCCACTAAACATTTTCATTTATCTCTCTGAGGAAAGTAATAATATTTTCTTTAAACTATTAACCTCTGAGTTCTTATTTTCTCTGACTGATTATTTTGGAATCTGTTTTTCATATTAGTGTATTTCCCCAAATAAGGAAACTTTAATTTGGGCTGGATATTAGGTACATTAAGATGCAAAATATATTGTTCAGTTGTTAATGACATGATAGTAATGTGAAATCAAATTATCTTTAAGTTAACATTTATGCATACTGAACTATCAGTGAGTGAAATGACAAGAAGTGTAAGATTTGCTTTAAAATCTCTGGCAAACATATATATACACATATCAAATGAAATACATATATATGCATACACACATATATATTTTATATATGAAGGATTGTATGAAGGAAGTTTGACAAAAATAATAGTGTTCGTTACATTATTCCCTTTACTTGTTTTTGAGTTTGAAATTTCCTGTTATAAATTGTGGAATGCAAAAATAACTCCTTCAAAAAAATAGGAAAGAAAAGACACCAGATATTTGGGGAAATACACTAATATGAAAAACAGATTCCAAAATAATCAGTCAGAGAAAATAAGAACTCAGAGGTTAATAGTTTAAAGAAAATATTATTACTTTCCTCAGAGAGATAAATGAAAATGTTTAGTGGGTGATAAATGAGCAGGAGAACAAAACGATGTATTAGAGAAGAAATGCAATTTTTCACTGAACATTGGGATGTTCAATGCACAGCTATAAATTAGATGTATATAGTCATAAAAATTAAAATATTGAATATGAAATTATTTTTAAAAGGTGTCATAACAGCATTGGGAGAATAGAAAGGGAAAGGGATCTGTCTCAAGGAGAAGATCGCATGACTTTTCATTATATAATGTGTCAAACTAGAGGTTTTAGGATCAGTGCACTAGCTCAGTCAATTGCTTTCTTTTTATCACCTCAGAGAAGAACATCGTTTGCAGAAATACGTTCAACAGACTCCTCCCCAGGTCCCATGGACCCAGGTTATATGTATATATCTTAGTAGCAAGGGAAGCTGAGGAGTTGACTTCTTAGACTTTTTTAGATGTTTTAGGAGAAGAATAACTCTGCTAATAAGGCAGAAATTAGGGGAAGAGCTTAACCAATATTCTTCACAGCAGGAGCCAAAGTCCTCATTTGCTGTATAAAAAGCCATTAGAAAATATATAAAATTAAATTATGAGAGAACAGTAAACATACTTTTGAGGATGTATAAAACTATATTGACAAAACATGCTGCAAATTTGGGGGAAGATTGTCCATGGAGAAATTTGAAAAGCTAATAAGTGTTTTTTCTGCCTGTATACGTCCTACTTATTCAAAGTGTATGTGTCCATGTGTGCGTGGCTGTTACTGGATCTTCTGAAGATAACTCGAGTACATTATTTTAGGGATCTGATCTCTACTATCAAATTTATGTTAATACCTCAGAATTTATTTCTCTTGTAAGTGTTCATATAGAGCTCTTTTTTGTATTTTAGACATTTTAAATTTAACTGTTTAAAACATCTTAAACTCTTGAATAATGTTAACATTGTCATCATTACCAAATGCTAAAAAATACTGAGTATGTTTTTGGCCCTGAGAAAATCTGAATACTATCCAGTATAGAAATATATACATATGAATCTTTGAGTACCTTCAAATGCCAAAGTTTCCTAATTGTTAAAAAATCATTGAGATTTATTCCTGAAGAGCTAAATTTACTTTATTTCACACACAGGGACTAAAATAAAATCCAAAAAACAAAACAAAATAAAATCAAAAAACCATACTCACATTTACTTCATCTTTAGATTCACTGGATTTTTGCTTTGTTTTGTTTTGTTTTTGTTTTTTCTACATGGGCAGGCTCTGGGAATTGAACCCAGGGCTCTGGCATGGCAGGTAAGAATTCTGCCACTGAGTCACCACTGCACAGTCAGATTTTTTTTTTTTTATAAATTTGCTCTGGGCTTTAAACAAATCACTTCTCCTTCTAACAGCAGCCTGCTGATCTTATGGCTTAATGTCAGCTCAAATCTGTTCTACCCAAATATCAATTCTAATCGATACTTTGTGATTCTTATTGGTTAATTAGGAAGAGTACTCCCATTCACTACTAATGCAATGCACATCTAATCAATGAGTTATTCTAGGATGCTTCAAAAATTAACAGGCCCAAAATTGGTTCCCGGTTTGTGCAATTGCCTTGAATTGGTTTTTAACTCCGAATCCTAAATATGCCCAGACATTCCTGGCAACACATGTTCAGTTCCACACAGAAATTGAAGAGCTACTACATGACTCTCAATATTGATGGATCATAGAACGGCTGATTGCCTCTCCTGGTTTTCTCCCCACTCATGCCAAAGTTTGTATATATCTTATAAGTACAGCTGAATTAGCGCCTTTGTTTAGCTCAGATAACTTCATTTTCATTTGAACCTTTCACTTGAACTTTCTCATTACGGTTTTGTGTTTCCCATTCTATGCCCCCATTATTGCATATCCATATTTTAATCTATTATCTCTAAACATTCATTTAAGCAATATTGCTGAGCAATAGTTACATTATTCTAGGAATTTGGAGACACTACAATGAAAAACAATTACAGACCTTATGGATTTATATTTCAAAAAATGCATTTTTAAAATTCAAGTTTGCCTGACTTTCTGATTTTACTTTTTCCCCAAGATTTGTTCTCATGCACTTTCACTAGGGCATATTTGGAAACTCATAGCTAGCAATGGTAGATTTACCTAGTTTCAAATAGGCACAGTAAAGTCAACTTATTAGGGCAGGAAGGTTTGTAAGACCCTGATTTCCTTGTGTCTCCACTCTTCTCCATTCCCTCAACATTTCCCCTGGCTATTGTCCACATATCTTCACAATCCATCTTATTTATTACTCCAGATTAATCTTACTTAGCCTAACTATTTACTCAAAATATATCTACATTGTGTTTCTTATTTAAAAATTGTAAATAATGAGTCCTGGAGTTTAAGATTTTAATGGAACTGACCCAGCCTGTTTTTCACTTGCCCACTTTTTGTCTCCTAAGCTCCCATCAAATTGACCCTCTATGTATTCTATGAAATTGGGCTCTTTTCAGATTTCATGACTCTAAAAATATAATTTTGTCAAAGTGAAATTCTCTCCCCCCTCTTTTCACATTTCCAAGAATCCTTTTAGATCAACTAAATCAGACTTCTTTCATTTAGACTTCTTCTATTCTCTTATCTTAGAAATGACTTCTCTTTTTAGTTTTTAAACTCCTATAGATTTTATCTGTGTACCAGCTTCCCTCCCCTGAGTCCCTTAGGGTATGTCCTATACATTGCATTATAGTAATTTACCCCCATTTTACATTATTCACTTGACTCAAAAATGCTACAATCAAGGGTATCAGAAGGTCAAGACAAAAAGACCCCCCCAGCTTGTGTCATTAAACCTAAGAAATGATTTTTTCAGAAAAAAAGATAATGCAATGGAAAGATAAACAAAATGCTGACCACAATAAAGGAATTAATTTTATTTTCTGCATTTGTGTAGATGGAAGGTACACTATACGATCCTAATCAGCAGCAATAGAAGGGAGATAGCCTATCTGAACCCGGCTCTTTGAGGCAATGCTTTCGGGGAGAACAGATGACGATGATGAATGCGATGATAGAAATCAAGACGAAAGCTGGAATATTTTCCTGAGTGCTTGTTTTCTAACTTGGTGAAAATTCTTTATGGAATTTATCTCAGTTAGCCTTTACAATATACATATGAAGTTATAGTCCTTTATAGACAAATAAATAAAGGCTAAGTGAGAGCAATACATTTTGCAAGTCAGAACCAAAATTTCATCCCACTGCAGACTGGCCCTTCAAACTTTGATCCATTTTATTTTGCTTGTTTTTCAAGAAAGAAGTTAAAAGACAGTGTATAACCAATACTGAATCTTGTAATAAAGTAACACAGCGTGGCTGCATATACAAGTACATATGACTCTCAGGTTTTTGAAGCCTGTTCAGGAAAAATAAAGATAAGTATAAACTGTGGAAAGCAAAATTTTGTAAAATTGTGATTTGGGGGGAGTACTTAGGCTTAAAATGCACTCCCTGTTTTAAAGTTCAATGTATTTTTTATTGGGAAAAAATATTTTGGAAGAACTCACTACAGAAGGTGAGAGAATTCCAAAAATAAATTACATGAAAAAGTGTGTCACAATTTCTTCATACAATAGGTGAGAAAAAGCTGCATGAAGAGTAGAGGCAAAGGATTAGGAAAGGCCAAGAAGAAGGGTGTGAGGGCAAACAGCACTTTTAGTAGCAAACCCAGAAGTTATGTAGAAAGCCAATAGCTGAGCATGCTTTATTCTTTAAACTTAACTTTAAGAAACTGGAGGGAAGAGAATGAAACCTAATCAGAATTTGGTATTATTTGGGATAAACTTTAAAAAGCTGAATTCAGAGCCAATGCTTTTTAGTTCTTAGGAAATAATGATGCATTCAAGAGCTCTCAATAGCCAAAAATGTTATTTCTGCATCCAATCCAAGAGATGGGTGCAACTAGAATACAAAATGGACATGGCACTTAGTGATGACCATTCTCTGGAAGTCATTCTGAAGCTGGCTGCAGGCAATCCTTGGGGTTCCTTAGTTTTCCTTTCTCTTCCTGGTTGCAGCAAACTTTCTGTTTCTGGCTTCTCCCTGTGGCTTTCTCCTTATAGTCTCTGATAATTTAAATTAAGGTCCAGCTGGTTTTTGGATGTTTTTGTTGGGCCACACATTAATTTAAAATAACGTCTTCAAGGGATCCTCCTTGGAATGGTTTCGCAACCACAGGAATTATGAAGATGATTTTTCTGGGGCACGTAACTCAATCTTCCACAGGTCTCAAGTAGGCAACTTTTTTTTTTTTTTTTTACCATATCACACTAGTTTCTCTTAAATTGTTTCCCCTACTTCGTTAACAGGCACCATTATCTGCTGACTTACCCAAACCAGGTAATTTTACTTACCTTCCTCCACCCACATTTAATCAATCACCAAGTTTGAATAATTCTAACACTCTGCCTTCTAAATATATCAAACTGTACATTTCTCTCCTTCTGAAAAATGCCAAACCCTGAATTCAAGTTTCCATTATAATTCTTAACCTGACTGATAAGATCCACTTTTATTCAATAAATTTTTCTCTATAAAGCAAAATGAGTCAATTTTAACATTGGACTTTACATCATTGCTTGAAACCTTAAGGAGATTTTTCTTTTACTTTAGCATGGCATGGATCCTATGCATTATGTGGAAACTGTAATGCTTGATTGCTTTCCAGCCTTACATCTCTCATTTTCTCCTTTTTTCTGTTGTTCTGTTTTTTTCTGTGCAATTTTCATGCATTCTATCTTCTCTATGGTGTGTTCCCCACAATGTATGGAATCTAGTAGAATATCAGTGGTTGCTGGATGAAGAAATTGACCTACTACTTGTACTTAACAGGAATGTAATGAAGATTTGGAAAGACTTGGATAACTTGAAATTCATGAACATGTTTTTAATATGCCTGAACAAAAATACACAAGAAGAAAGCTTCAATTTGTGCCTATATAGCTTTGATCATCATAGAGACAAAACAGACAAGTAAGTAATAATTAAACATTGTTATTCATATTACATCTTGGTAGTATTCTACCTAGGTCACACTAATTTGCCCTTTGTGAGAATGTGATTATTGTTATGCGGCATATGGTAAAAATGTAAAAGAGGGGTAAATATCTCTTAATGAGGAATTTAAAATAATTCTTAACCTGACCCTTTCAATGAAAATAAATGATGAGGTTTCAGAATAGCATATTCATCCTTTTATCCTAACATGTAAAAATATAGAATTTCTATTTCAATTGCAAATGGTTACTAAAAAAATTCCTAGAAAGCCATTTGACATTTGGCTTTCTAATGATAGCACAAATATATCTGATGTCTGTAACAGCAAGTCATTAACATTTATAGCTATATATTAAGCCCTAGAATTTCTAATAAAGTAACAAGATAATTAAGTAACGTCTTTTTATTAGTAACACAATAATTAAGTAAAGTCTCTTTATTATTATTGTTTTTATGACCAAACTTGAGTTGGCAGAAGAAAGCATTTCACAAACTACATGGGAGGTAACATAGTTTTCATATTCTGAATTAATTTGACAAAGATAATAGTATTAGAAATTAATAAGGTATAGACCTTTAGTATTAGAAATAATATTGATAACTAGTAAAGTATAGAACGTTAGTATTATAAATAATACTGACAGCTAGTAAGGTATACACCTTTAGTATCATTAGTAATGTATACACTTACTAATTATCATTAGTAAGGTGTACACCTTAAATGAACAATAGCAGTTGTCTTATTAATATTTAAATTAGGCTAAATATACTTTCTTTCCTTGATTCTATCTAGCGTTTTTAAATATGTTGAATGTTCAATTTTTCTATTGTCAAATTCTGTCATTTCATTTTTTCTTTTTGGCAACAGAGTTCATTAACTGTTTTTTCTTTTCCATTTCCTACCTGTTTATTATGTAAGCTTTATATTTAATTTTATGAGATATGTTTTAGTTTCTTAGGCTGCTTAAGCAAATATTATACAATAGGTTAGCTAAACAATTGAAATGTATTCTGTCATGGTCTTGGGTCCAGGAAAATGTCCAAATCAAGGCATCAAGGTGATGCTTTCTTCCCAAAGACAGGCTGCGGGAGAGCCTTGGTTCCTCTGTTACCTGCACAACACATGGTGGTGTCTGCTGTTCTCTCCCTTTTCTTTTGGGTTTTGTTGATTTCAGCTTCTTGTTCTTCTAGCTTTCTTTCTTCATCTGAATTTCATTTTTTTATAAAGCACCCAAATAATAAAAATATATAAGATTAAAATTAAAACCCATCTTAATTGAGGTAGGACACATCCTAACTGCAGCAACCTCATCAAACTTCCTGCTTACAATAGATTTACAACCACAGGAATGGATTAGGGTTAAGAACACATTTTTTTTTCCTGGGGGAGCATACAACTTTAAACCACTACAAGATACAAAAGAATATCTATTGAATATCTAAGAATTCAAGTTGCAGTAATACAGATCTCTGAAGAAGTTTCCATGTTATAATGGCGTGCTCTTCACTGAGTTTAGAACTTTTGAATTTGCTTGTTTTAATTCTTTCTTTCATTCACTATTGTTCTGCTTTCCAGGTGTTTCCCTTAAAAGCCTTAAGCTTCCCTTAATGTCTCTTATTTGTTTGAAGAGCACCTTTTCTTGTTAGCCATTCTGAACTCTTCCTTTATACTTTATACGAATTGCCATAAAAGACCCAAAATGTATTATCACTGAAAGAAATGATGAAATTATCTTCCCTGGAGCTCTCAGAATGAAATAGAATAATAAAGTGTCTTAAAAAGTTCAGGAAAAGAGATGGATTACTTGCATTCTCAAGGTCTTTCCAAAACCTATAATTTTTAGAATACTTCATTAGCTATAGCCATATTAGATAAAATGTGTCATAAAACAAAACTCATTCCGTGGTCACAGAAGTTATATTTTTGCCTATAGTATCTTACTTTTCTGACAATATCAGAACATGAATTACTTTTATAGTCATATGGAAAATAAACTACGTGGTAAGCAAAATAAAAATAGGTTTAAAATTGACTGCCAAATATTTTCACTAAAGATATAAAATTTTACATGAGTTTTATTTTAAATGCAGTGTCTGAATGTATTGGAAAGTAATAAAGCCAAACAGCATATATGAGAATTATTTAATTTCAGTAGAATTCTTATTTGTCCAGAAATGAATTTCTTTTACTAATCACTTAATGATTACATTTAAAACAATTATTTTATTAGAGAAGCTGTAGGTTTACAGAAAAATCATGCAAAAGATACAGAGTTTAAATGTTTATAATTAGCTGAAATGCTTTTATATATGCTATTCCATATGTGATTCTATTTAAATGATCTCTGCAATCTACAGAACTCTGTAAATCCATGGAAGTACATTAGAAGCCACCAAAGTGGAAAATGCATTTGTTAGGGATTTTTTCATTTAAAAATGAGCAATATCATTTTCTATGTAGTGTTGTAATTTTGGATTATTCATATAATTTTATTTGCAAAATATCCAACTGCAGGAAAAATTTATTGCACACCACTTCTTTACAAAAATTTGTGTAATTCCCACTAAGGACTGAAAAAATGAAAATATACAGCTACACATGCATGTATGGAAATTGTGAACTACCCAAATAGAGGTTTTGAGGTTACATTTTGTACTAGGGTAGCATTTGAGTTCTATATAGCATATCTTAAATGCACAAAATTAATAAAATTAAACATACTATGCATGAGTTATGGAATTCAGGACTCACACATACAAGTAGTTCTAAATTTCTGCTTTTAAATATTACTGAAATTATTGACAGATAACTTCTTATTTGATTACAGGTTTTCCAAGCAGGTGGTTGTTTTTTCTACTTATTATTTTGAAGAAATTGCTGCAGTTTTATTTTGGAAAGTTTAATCTGCTACAGCAAGGTTTATAAAAGATGAGACTACCATCGTTAAAATTGGAAACATTATAGATATCTAATGAAATAAGTGATGCTGGCCTTTAATAATTAGAGGAACAAACAAACTGTTCAAAACCCTGTTCAATCAATAAGAAGTGATCCTGAACAACAGTTGGATGAACTCTGAAAATTTTATCCATTCTGCAATTATGCTGCTGTTAATAAAACTAGAAAATCCCCATTTAATTTGACCTTATTATGATATTGGGATTGAGTATTAAATAAAAATATGCAGTTAAGATTTTTATAAAATGCAGTAAAACTTTGGAACTGAAATATCTTTTTAATATAGCCTCAAAAAATTTAGCGCCTCTAGCTCTCTAATAAAAAGCAATAGTAAATGTTAAAATACAATGAAGAAAAAGAATAGAGGTTATAAAAAGGAAAGAATAATTTTTAAATAGATCAACTTTTTAGACCAATAAAATTCTGTATTTTAGAACTGTAAATATAATACTGTGATTTGCTGTTGTGGAAAATGCAACATATGACTTTCATATTTTTTCTATACATATGATCTTTCTTTAGTAAAGATCTCCCTTGCTTATGTAAAGAACAAAACAAATTAACAGATTATTTTTATATTGCTTCAAGTGAAAGTATATCCTTATGTTTTCTTAAGATAACTTAAAGTAATAAACAGATATTTTAACC
>PVIY010003448.1:0-95000 GCA_004026745.1 Myrmecophaga tridactyla
ATAGGACATCTGATGTTAGGATCAAGAGTGTTAGTAGACAGACGGTGAATTCTAATTAAGTTAAAAAAGGCTTTCACTAAAAGGCTCAAGTAGGTGACACCTGAGGACCAGGTGTCTGCATATGAACTGAGGATCTACATGTGTAAAGACCACTTATAGGCGCTCAGCTGTTCTATTGAGTTTATTAAGTGGAAGAAAGTATAATTTTACCTCCCTGTTGTTGCTCTAACATTTATTTTAAGGCTGCATGTGCAAACACTCATGAGTCAAAAGTTTAAATGCATTTGATATCCATACACTTTGTTAGCAGACACCTGGACTTTAAACTTAAACCTCTTAATGGAGAAATCTGTGATATACTGGGGTGGGGGGGAGGGTATGGGGGGGTGCAGTGGTGTTAAGGTCTGGGCAACCCCAGGTCCTTGCAGGCCTCTGCCATTCCGTGCGTTCATGGGGCCATGTCATCACCCTGGGTCTCCATTTCTTCATCTTTCAAGGGAAACATCTGGATTATGATTTCTAAAATTGTTCCTAGTTACAAAATTCCATGACTAGAATTGTCACTATTTGAAAAATGTCCTTCTGCCATTAAAATAAATACATATTGTCCTGAAACCCTTCTCTAATTTTTCAAATTTAAAATGTATAGTCAGGGAAGTGCAGTTCTAGTCTGCCATGCCAGAGATCTGGGTTCGGTTCCCGGAGCCTGCCCATGCAAAGAAAAAATATATGTAGAGTCCATCGTGTTTTCCAGTTGAACATGTTAACTGGAATGAGACAGAATGTGTAGTCCTTGCAGATTTATGAAATCATTTTCTAATGTGCAATCATCACCCTTGATGAAGGTAAATCAGACAGCAGTTAAAAGTTTGCTCAAGCTCGGGAGGTATTAGAGGACATATGAAGTTTTCTTGCTTATTTCATATCATTCCTTTCTCCAATATTGCAGTTTAGTTTTTGAAGGGTGAATATAATAGAAACTTGTAAAACAAAATGATAAATCCTTATAACAAGGAAAAGGCTCTGTTATAAATATGTGACAAGCAATATTCATATCTTTAGAAAAGCCAAAAACCTGTTCAAGTATAAAATTTCACTGAATTTTTCTCATAAAGTTTCCATGATTTACACAATCTTAAAATTTACATATTAAGATTTTATTTGACAAAAAAGACTGTATATTTCCAAGTTGTTATTAATGAGTAATTTCTTTGGTTATTCAAATCAAGCATACACACCCCAAATTTATCCCCTCCTGTCAAAAGCTAGCTTATAAATAGCCCACAAAAGTATCTTCTCATTTCTCTTATAGATACCTACTTTCTCTATATAATACGTGTCCACTGTCAAAAAATATAGAAAACAAATAAATGGATAAAGAAGAATAAAACTAATTTCCTCATTAAAATTTTTGCAAATATTTTCCAGTTTTGTTTTCTCCTATAAACATATTTGAATAATACACATTCATGGATAAAGTGTATGTATACATTATTAAATTAAAACATTTGGATGTTACTGTACTTATCATTTTATGCCTTGCTTTATTATTGATATTATTTTGCTGTTATTAAATAATATCCACTTATGTATTTTAATATTAACAATATGTAGTATGACACCTTCTGTTCATCAAGTGGATATTATATGAGAAGCAACATGCTAAAATCTATATATACCTTTGTCATTTATTTATCTGAACATTCTCCCTTGTAGTTTAGAGGTCAAAAGCTTAGAGTGTTCAATTGACTTGCTTGAAATCACGAAGCCATCAGGTAATGGAGTTGGAATTCAAATTTAAGCTTATCTTACTTCAAAGTCTACATTCTAAAGCCCTTTCCACATTGTCTCCATTAAAAAAAAATGTCTCCATGGGTTTTCTTCATAGAAATCTACAAAATGTAACTAATTTCCATTTTGAGAATTTAGCTTGCCTCCATATTTCTTTTACTTTTACTATTATTTTGTCCAATAATACTTTTATAAGCATGTTATGTGTATAGTTTATGAAAATATATTATTCTTTTTCTAGAATAAAGTCCCAGATTTCACTTATATTTTGCGATTATTATTACAAAATTGCCCTCCAGTTTGCAGTTATATCAATAGTTTTATATTTTAGAATTCTTGCCTGAAAATTTGTGCTGATTAACTCTGTAGATTTTACATGTACATTTGTTTTGACATTAGACAAAGCATGTAACAAATCATTTTTAAACTTAAGGCTGATGAAATTTTAGGTTTATAATCATGAATGGGAAAAATTTAACCATCACCATGACGATACCATATCATTGGGAAATTTAGCTCTAGCCATTTAGCATCAATCTATTAACATCATGAATTCTAAGCATGAATGCAGAACATTTGCTATTAGAGTCAATGCACTATAAAAAATCTCCCCCTAGAGTAAAATCCTTTAACAAAATCAGGCACGCACACATACTACACATATCCACATAAAGTGATAATACACACAAGCATAACATACCAATATTGAAGGATACGAACAGTCATAGAACAACCCACCAAATAAATGTAATTGCCAATAATGCATATAACTTATTCAGTAGAAGAAAAATTTCAAGTTTTTCTTTCTTGAACAAAGCTTATGTAGTTTCAGCACTAGATATTTTTAATAGATGTCCTGCGATATACCTTTATTTATATTATATAGCCAACATAACATCTAAGATTAGGAGTCAGCCTTAAATCTCAATGCTATCGCATGTAATGTCTTCCTGGCTGGGAAGAAATGCATGCAATCAAATTTAGCAGGAGCCGGCTGCAGCACATCACTACCAGTAACCAGACTACAGGCCCATCAGCAGGGCCAGACGAAGGAGTTTAGAGTTTTTAAGGAAAAAGAGGTTGAAGTCAGCTATTGTACATGGAAGGATTATTAGAAATCAGATCAACTATATAGTACTTCTCATAAAATTCAAATCTTAGCACATTAGAAATATTAGAAATATTTGAGGTTGCTCTAGAAGACAATTTATTCTTAAAAAACAAGTGTTGCAGCAGTTTTTAATGTACTTATTTTCCCTGTTATTTTTCCTCCCTCTTTCCTTTCTACAGGACGTGTAATATTTGTAAGTTCAAAAGTTCTCTACATTATCATTTCCATTTAACCTGCTTACTTTTATTCTGAATTTACTTAGTTGATTAAATATTTGATTAAAAGCATTTAGAACCTTGACATTATGAAATGCAAATTGTAAGATCATATATCTTAAGGTTATTTTGTTAGCATTTTGCATACTGACTTTTTCTCAAACACTAGATAATATTATCATGTTTACAAATCTGAATCCATGATAGTTGTCATAAAAGTATAACACTAAATTAATAAGTGAATAGCAATTGAAAGAATGAAAATCATTTTTTTAATTATGCCCTTTCAAGACAACTGATGTGAACCAATTTTAAGATGTTACTTCATATATCAGGAAATTATAAGACATTACAACTTTACCCCATTGACTTGCTAGTGGAGGGTGGAATACTTAGGTACATTTATCGTGAACTCTCTACATGAAATGCTTTACTGTATTCTCTGTGAAATTCATCCACAGAAATAGACTTGTGTAACCTCCTACCTTTTTCTGTTTTGTTTTGTTTTTTCCTTCTAAATAAGAGATCTGGTGTGACTAGGTCCCTGCAGTTTAGGACATGTTGCCTTGTCAAATTTTGATATTTGGCCTTTCCAGGTTTGCCTCCCTCCCCTCAAAATAGTAAATTTTTATAATGCAAATGATTTGCTACAATGATTTGTTACACAAGATACTCAAAAATTTGACCCACCTCATTCAGGAGGGTCTTAATCCTCTTATTGGAGTCATTTATAAATGGAATGAAATTCAGATAAAGAGAGAGAAAGCCATGGAAGCAGGAAGCTGAAAGCAATAAAACCCAGAAGAGAAAGGAGAGACCACAGATGCCACCATGTCCCCTGGCAGGTGGCAGAAGAGTCAAGGAAAGCCAGCAGGCTGTCTTCAGGAAGAAAGCTTCACCTTGACGATGGCTTAATTTGTACATTTTTCTCAGCCTCAAAACTGCAAAGCTAATAAATTCCCACTTTAAGCCAGCTTATTTCATGCTATCAGCTTTCAGCAGCCAAGGAAACTAAAACACCAAAGAAAAAGTTAATAAAGTTCTATGTGGTAAAATTACCACTTTAATTTTATCACATATCAAATTCCATATGAAATACATTTTCTTTGAGGAATGAATAAAGCATCCACAATTTCCAAAAGCCCATGATCATATACATCATAATGGTTGCCTATTCCTCAAGAAAATCTACATGAATTCAGACTTACTTTCAGAAAGTGATGTTCCTAAATTCAAATCATATTTAGAAGTTTGAAGCTACCCAAATTTTTAATAGGGGAAAATTAAAAACCTGTTTAGTGCCTTCCAACTAACTATAAACACCATTAGCTAACACTTAACAATAGACAAACAACAACAACAAAAAACCTTACATCAATCATAATATAACGGGTTTTTTTTTTTTAATTTCAAGGATTATGCTGCAGGGTTTCACTGCTCTCATACATATGGCCACAAGGGAGAGAAAGCTAAAATGGAAAGCAATGAAATTTTTATTTGAAGAGGATGGATAATTTTCAGTGAATTTTAAAAGGAAATACACCATTTGGAATATTGTCCTCTAGGAAACCTCATAGAGGCAATGGTGTCACAACATGGCCTGAACAGTCTCATTTGCCTGTAAATGTCCTAACATCTGGAAAGTTAACACAGGTGATTTTTTTCACTTAAATTAAGTTGGTCAAGAATCAGTGTCTTCATTTGGCCCTACCAGAGCTCAACTTGTCATCAGGAAATTTTCTAGAGAACAATGGGACATGTCAAAACTCAGGGCGGGCAGGCGATGGTGGCTCAGTGGCAGAGTTCTCTCCTGCCATGCTGGAGACCCAGGTTCACTTCCCAGTGCCTGCCCATGCAAAAAATAGCTCATGTCACCTGCCAAAGAAGGTAGTACATATCCAAAAAAAAAAAAGTAACAAAGATGAATAAATGAATACCTGACCACAACTTAGTTATAACTAACCTCAGAAAAAAAAAATAACAAAAATTTAGGAATGATGAATTTACAAGATAAGGAGGGTGTTCCAGATTATGTGCGTATATGATGAGCTGAGGGGAAAAGTGAAGGATGAAGAATTAAAAGATATTACAGAGGTTTCTCTCTCTTATTATAATGACTGTGATGGAATTTCTTATGAAAAACTCATCTTAAAGAGTTAAACTATCTATGAATTCATGAAGGCTTAGTATATAATAACCCATTACCCTTTTCAGACACAATGCAAAACAGGGATGTCAGAAGCACACCCATCTGTTGCCTCCACATTACAAAGTGACACCCTAGGAAATCATCCGTTAGACAGGAAGGCACATTCTTGACTCTAGATAAGGGTCTAGCCCTCTCAAATGCAAATCCTTATGGACCCTGGTAAAAATCAGTTTTCCTTACAGCCACTTGAGTATGAAACATCATTACCCATATAGGATTCATTTTATTTTTGCCCCGCTTTTAAGTTCTTCATTCTCACCTAAACTTTCCTTTTGTGAAGGCCTCCATTATTTCATGTTAGTATTGTTATAATGACAAAGAAAAGCTTAGCAACCTTGTTTCCCAGCTTCTCCTCTGTGACTTTGGCAATTCATATGTCACCATCATGTCTTCCATGAGTCAGGGGGCATCTGTAAATCACTGAATATCCAGTTGTATTTAGGATTCTTGCCTTAAAGGACTGTGAATTTCTCTATTCCTTATTCGTTTGGAATGTAGGCCTGAAATTTTAAAATGTAGTATAATATCTCTATCCTTTATTTTCACACAATGAAAGTGGCTGCTGTGCCATAAAATCAGATTCTGCCCTTATGCTGATTTTTGAAGCAAAAATTTGAAACAAATTTGTTTTCACTATATAGACCACATCTCTTATGCTTTTATCAAAAAAACAATCTCCTCTCATCTAAAATCTCATACGTGCTTTTATTCATCCATTTTTTTCAACATTAGTTCAACATAAATGTATTAAGTAGTTAATATTGCTAGCTATTAGATCAATGCTAGGAATATTATATTGAGTAGGATAAGCAATTCCTTTACTCATGAGCTAATTTATATTGGGGCTAAGAAGAAAGACTTTATGTGTGATAAGGGCTATAATAAAGAATGCTCAAAGTGCTTTGAAAACAGAAGTTAAGCAAAGATAACTGTGAAGTTGATGGTTTAAGCAACTAGATGGATTCCCATTTACTTAAATAAGGAATGCTGAAAGAGGAATTTAAGATGTCTGCTAGGATTGGTTGCAAAATCTTGGGAGCCCAATGCAAAATGAAAATGCAGGGACCCATGTGCAAAATGTTTAAGAATTTCCAGATAGCGACAGCAGATTATTAAAGCAAGCACGAGTCCTCTGAATGTGGGGCGCGTGACTGTCTATACCACGGGGACTGGTGCCTGTGAAGCATCACATGGACATATCAAATAAGCAGTAGATTATGCCAATCTGGAGTTAACGAAAAATGTCATATTACAGCTATTTGGGAGTCGTGTTAGATTTAAAATGGCCTCAAATCGTCGTTCTAACAATCAAGAGGTAGAGGCTGTGGCTGTTTCGCTTGAATCTGGGCTGGCCCTATGGTGGCTTAACCAACACAGTGAAGTGAAAGTGATGCAATTCTAGGCCTTGTCTTCAAGAGCACTGACATCTTTCCTCTGGGAACGCTCTCTCTAGGGACACTTCAGACACTCAGAATGCAGAGGCTAAGGGCAGGCACTCTTAGTCAACAACTCAGCTTTCCCAGCCAGTAGCCACACCAATATCAGCCATATGAGTGAGTAGGTGTAGATGTTCCCACCCAGCCGAGCAGAAGAACCACCCAGCTAAAACTATTCAAGCCACAGAACCCTGAGAGATCATAAAATAGTGGTTGTTTTGAGCAACTAATTTTTGCAATGATTACACAGCAACAGATAACAGTAAAGCAGAGATTAGTACCTGGAATTGGTGTGCTGTAAAAACAAAAACCTAAAACACTTCAGGATAGGGAGAAAAATGTCCCTGGAGGCTGGAAAAAAATGGGACTCCTGTTACATAGTGGTGGAAAGTTGAAGCTGTGGCCTGCAGAAACATGGAACATAGAAAATGCAACTAATGAATGTGTGGATTGGGCTGAATAGCTTTGGAGGCAGAATTTTGAAAGCGCCAAATTGTTTTATCTGCAGTTAATAGGATAGGCATAGAGAGAGATGAACTAAAGAAATAGCATTCAGTTTTCAAGTAAAATGTAGAGGAACTATTTTTAAACCAAGACTGGCTGGAAGTGTTTCTCATTCCCAGTCTCTCCCAGCAAAAGACTCTCAGAGGAAGAAACGGCTTTAGGACAAAGATCAAATCCAGAGCACTGCCAGGAAAAATGCAACCTCAGAGTCAAGATCTCAGCATGCAGCTGTAAGAACCTTTGTTAAGACCTCAGAAAGATGTAAAGGTGAGCCTCTTTGAAACTTTCTGCTAAACAACAGGGCTTCTAACTCTCAGTCCAAGGTAAAGAGGATCCTATCTCATTGAAATTTCTCAAAAGTGCTGCTTTTGTCTAATATAGAGTGAACTATATTTTAATACTCAGGAAACTCACAAAGTTTCTACAGTTATTATACCAGTTTGGACTAAAAGGGTACAGTGGCATTTCAAAACGAAAAGAGTCCTCCAACTCCCTACAGTGAGGACTCAGGCTGAGAAAGCTACCCTCCTGCACAAAAGGGATATTTCTTTGGGAAAAGAAAGGATGACCCATAGGGAAAGCCATAAACACAGAGAGAAAAGCCAAAAGGTACAGAGAACCAAACCAAGAAAGCAGGTTGGAGCTGTATTCGATAACTGACATGCTCAGTGACAGCTAACTACTTCACACACACAAACACACACACTCACACTCACACTCACTTTTTGGATGGGTGGGTCTATTGAACTCTACTGTCCTTGTCTCACTGTTGTACATTGGGTTTATGTGGAGTAGAAAACTCTTCTGGTTCTCAGGTCTTCATATCAAAAGGAACATGAAGAGCCTTTTCCACATCTGGATTTAGATGAGGAGATGCTAGACTCTGAGGCTGATGTAATAATGGAGTAAGACCTTGGGAGGGTGTGGGAGATGGTGAGGGTATTTTTCATGTAGGAGGAATTTAAATAATTCTTGGCCAAGGGATTGTTGCTGTGGATTAGAGGCGGCCACAGATTGTTTATCACTCATCTTGTTCACATGTGGATTTTATTTCCTTCCTCTTGTGACAGCTTAACAAATATGATGTGACAGAAGTGAAATAGTGTCACTCACAGACAGATCTTTTAAGAGGACTTCCAGCTTTTATTTTCTTCCCCTAGGAATTCTTGCTCTTGACACATTCTTCTCAGAACTCAGTCATGATGCTGAGAGAAACACCCCTAGGTGCACAAGCTAAAGCCAATACCAAGTGAAAGAGGAAAACCACCCAGCTGAGCCCAGTCAACACAGAAACTAGGGAAAAATAATAAAATAGTTGCTAGTTTAAGCCACTAATCTTTGGAGTGGAGTGTTGTGTAAAAATAGAGAACTGAAACAGGGGACTTCTGTGTTTAGGAGGTAATGAAAGCCATAAAAATGAATGAAACGTAACAGAAAAGTGTGTGACATGGAAGAAAAGGGGGCTTATAGTAGAATGGTGGAGACTTGAAAATTGCTGGGCAGAGGAACAGATTTCAAGTCTGTGAAATGTGTTCATAAAAGTACAAGGAAATCCATAAGATCATCTAGTGACATGTGAGCCAATGGAAGAGAGAGGAGGGGAATCCCAAGGTAAATACCATTGAAATCATGCAAGATACAGCTGATAATTGCTTCCTGCATTTAATGACAGAGGTCAAAGGTGGCCTTGGCAAAACTAGATTTGTAAATTGATGAGGTAGAAGACAGATTGGAGGTGGTTGAACAATGAACCATAAATAGGTAAAAAGAAACAGAGAGTATAGATTCTCTTGAAGAACTAGAAGAAATGGCAAGAAGAATTCTCTGTGTGTGCATGCACGTATGTGAATTTGGAAAGATACCTTTAAATGCTGGTAAGAAGAAGAGAAGTATAAAAAGTGAGGGTAAGAAGAAATTATAAGTGGATGTTATTTTGCTCTTTCCAGAAAGGATCCTCAAACCACAGACCATCCATTTAGACACTATATAAGCTTGTTGTTCAAACCCAAAGCAACCTCAAAAGAACATATGCTACAAAGCAGACTTTGTAATAACTGTATCATGGATCCAGAGGAAATTATTTCCTGATACATCAAAATGACCTTGTTAAAAGGTGTGTAATGAAATCTTCTATGGAGATTTGATCTTAAGATTTTATAGTTCATAAAAGTTCCTTTGTAAATGTTAGGCAGTTTTTCCTACTAAGGTAAACACTAAAAATTTACCTTCTGGACAAACATATGTTATTTTGGAAAGAATTGCTTTTAGTGATATTCAGAAATATGAAAAATAAATGTTTATTGCTCTAAGAGAGTGTACATAACTTCTGCTTGGCAAACCTCTGAGGACTGTAAAGGCTGGTGAGTGAATCTAGATGATGCTCTTCCCAAACGCATGTCCATTGGTCCATGAACCTACACCCATGCCGAGAGCCTCCTGGGAACAGAAGTGCTTGGACCCAGCCCCTTCACTGAGTATTTCAAAGACGTGAAAGCACAGCTTGTGGAATGAATGGCTATATCCAAACAACATCCAGGGGCAGAGAAGGAGAATCGGGCCGAAAGATCAAAGAAGGAAGGGAAAGGTTCCGGACTGGGACTTGGACCAACACTAGAGCAGGGAGGTTGAAGGTGAGTCCCATGTGCACCAGATGTAGCTGCATGTGGGATGCTGACCTGGTCTGGATACTTTGTTGCCGTGAGAGGGACCTCAGGAAAAGTACTCCAAGGATGGGAAATGAAAGAAATGCGAGTAAGTCCTTCTTCACAGTGAGGGCTGTCATCCTAGTCTCACCGATAGAGGCGTGTCCTCCTGCTCCTCAAAATCGGCCCGCTGGACCTTGGCCCACTGTGCGCTGTGGCTGTTGTTATCATAGCCCTCCCCATTCTGACTGCCTGATTTCCACCACCCTTGATCAGAATTTTCTTGCTGATTCATTTTGGCTCTTTAAGTTAGTCTTACAGGAAATTAGCATAACAGGGAATTCTCATCCCATTCTCCTTCCTCTTCCAGAACTTGAAAATTTCCATTTTCAGGAGACCTTGAAACTTTCCATTTCCAGGAAGCCTTGGGTTAAGTAAAGTTCCAAGAAGGGCTAAGAAGAGCATACAAAAATAATTTATTTCTAAGCACAAGCCAGAGCAAAATTATTCGTAATGTATAAACACCAGCTGCTCAATTCCACCTGCTGCAGTTGAAGGAAAGTAAGCAAAAGGAGCATGGACAAAGTCATTCTTTCACACAATCAAGGATCCTTTCATTGATTTCTTGCCCAAGGAGAGCAAATCTGTTAGTTTCATCCCAAAGAGTCTCCAAAGTATGCCTTCGTGCTGATAGGAATTGTAAATGCTTTCAAAGTTAAGATACACACATCAAAAAAGTGCCAGAAAGCAATACTTGAACTTTTTTGACTAATGGCTAGAAGAGGCTAGTTTTATACTCTAGATGTTAACATGGATTAAACACAACAAAAACACAACTGCAATACCAATTGTGCCGCCTGGCTGACTTAGCTACCGCCAATTGATGAATTTCGAAACATTGGCCATAACTTCACCAAATTTATATGAAACCAATCTATTTACAAACAGTAAAGGGTGATTTCTAGGGGAGATTTCTCCCTCTGAGCCATGCCTCACCAACTCAGTAAACCTGTCACAACTGGGGCAGGGGCAGCTCCTGGCATCCGTGGCCTGAGATGCTACTAAATACCCTCTAATACACAGTCAACTCCCCTAGAGCAAATTATTATTATTATCCCCAAATTACTATAGTGACAGCGTTGATAAATCTTGAATTAGAGTTATCATAAATTCCATTTTCTTTTCCTTTATTTAAGGAG
The DNA here is from genome assembly GCA_004026745.1 of Myrmecophaga tridactyla. NCBI lineage: Eukaryota > Metazoa > Chordata > Mammalia > Pilosa > Myrmecophagidae > Myrmecophaga > Myrmecophaga tridactyla. The sequence goes on from PVIY010003448.1 coordinate 11,108, forward strand.
TCCCTCTGGTTTGTAATAATAAAATCGTGGAGGGGCATGAGGGCAGTTCAGTGGTGGGATTCTCGCCTGCCATGCAGGAGACCCAGGTTCAATTGCCAGCCTGTACACTCCACACACACAAAAAAAATTAAACAAATGGTGTTCCAATGATGGGATATTCACATGGAAAAGAATGAAAGGTGACCCCCTGACCCCATTGCACAGCATACAAAAAAAAAAATCATGACATCAATAGTAGGAAGAAATGTATTTTCCAATCCACTGCAGTCCCAGGGAATAGAGGAGAGGATGACCACAGCTATATTTAAAAGTAAGTCCAGGTCACTAAGAATTTAAGTTAAAAGAGGGTGCCCAAGGCCCCAGGCCTTTTGAACTACTTGATCTTTTGGATAAATTTGAAATGTAGGAATAGTTTGAAAAATGAATACACTCCCCAACATTCTGTGTTTAGAATAAACTTTCGGGATTGTTTTAAGCTTTTACTTTTCACATTCGCATGCCAGACAAGACATGGATATACTTAACAGCAAACTGACTCATATCTCTGTAAGTGAACCTAATATTATAGTGGTGGATTAAAGTACTGAACAAAATGGCATTAATCACTGGGCTTAAGGTAAAAGAAATACTATGTAAATTAAACTTTACTAATGGGCCCACTTCTTTTAATTCTGTTTCTCTAACCAATCAGATATATATACACTAGTATGCAGAGGCTAGGTCTCCTCACAAAACTTTGTAGAAATGCCTCAGATTTATTCTGGGACAAAAGGCCCAGGAGGAACTATCATATTTAAACAGGCAAGGCAAGCAAAGTGACTCTCTAAGAACTTTATCAGGTAAGAGGCCAACAGGCTTAACAAAAGGCCCTACAGCTCAAGAGAAGGAAAGTCTTCTCTAACATCTTCTTTCTCTTTTCAATCTTTTCACTTAAACACCATGCTTAAAATCTTGGCAACAAAGCTTGGGATTTATATATTTTATCATACGTATACACCAAGGAATCCAAATGACAGTTTAAGAGTTAATCCATATTAGGCTTTAAGCATGTAAATAACCAGATTAAAAATGTTGTCTATTTTTATTTTAATTTTAACTACTCGATAGTGATTGGAAAGGTTGCTTTAAAACGTATTAAAATCTCTAATATTAGAGATTCTTTTTTTCTGACCCAAGCCCTATTTCTTCAATGTTATATTAAAATAAAAATACCCCAGAATGTTTCACTTTCTATTACAAACCTTTAAAATACAAACTTCAATGTATTTATTCAACCAACTCTAGAGCAGATTCCTAATTGAGAAAGAAAGGGATAATAATTTTCAAAGTAGGATGATAAATCAACCCTAAAGTGCCTTTCCTGAAATGGAGTCCTTGGAATACTACTTTCTTAAATTGCCACATTGTACCAATTTAAAGCTATTATGTACCCCAGAAAAGCCATGTCCTTTAATCTTCATTCAATATTGCTGAGTGGGATCTTTTTGATTCTTTCCATGGAGATGTGACCCACCCAAATGCAGGTGGTAATTTTTGATTAGGTGGTTTCCATGGAGATGTGTCTCCACCCATTCAAGGTAGGGTTGCTTACTGGAGCCCTTTAAGAGGGAACCATTTTGGAAAAAGCTTTAGAGCTGACACAGCTAGAGACCTTTGGAGATGAAGAAGGAGAAAACCCTCTTGGAATCCTTATGAAGCGAGAAGCCAGGAGAGAAAGCTAGCAGACATCAGCATGCATCCTTCCAGCTGACAGAGGGGTTTAGGACCCATCTGCTGATTTTGAATCAAGGTATCTTTCCCTGGATGCCTTAGTTTGGACATTTTCATGGCCTTAGAACTAAAAACTTGGAACTTAATACATTCCCTTTTCAAAAATCATTCCATTTCTGGCATATTGCATTCCAGCAGCCTTAGCAAATTAAAACACATGTGGGAAAAAATGGCTCAAAATCCTAAAAAGATTGGGACAAACTGTATATGTCAAATCCCCTTTAGGGATTTGTAATAACATTAGAAGATTAAATACTTTGGGAAACCTATTCAACTGTCTCTAAAAAGTCACAAAATGTTTGCTGAGATGTTCAATATGGTCTGAAACATTGACTAATATAGCAGCAGCATTACCGTCCTGGGTAAAGTGTAGGAATAGATATCTAGGGCATGAATGATATGGTTGGGTCTATCCTTTATCTATTGCAGTGTAAGAAACTAGTATATCACAGTTTCCATGAGTGAGTGCTAATGTAGTTTAGTTGCATCCACTGCTAGGGTTCCTATAAGGCTGAAATCAAGGTGTTAACTAAGGCTCAGTATCCTCTTCCAAGTTTAAGTGAGTTTTCACAGAATTCATTTCCTTTGAGCTATAGAACTCATAGTGAGTTGCTTCAACAGGGCCAGCAGGAGAGAGATCTCTGCTGCCTCAAGTCTCTGACCTATAGATCCTCTTTTAAAAGGCTCCTCTGATTAGATCAGGCCCACCCAGAATCATTTCCCTTTTGATTGACTCAAAGGAGCTCATTTTGATTGACTCATAGGATCTTAATTACATCTGCAAAATCCCTTTGCTTTTGCTATAACATGACCCAAGCATTGGGGCCACGTCCATTTTATGTCCATACAAGAAGATTGGAGTCATGAACCCACCTTGGAATCCTCCCTACCGTACTGGGGAACGTTAAAGGAAGAATGAGCTCAGAGGGGAGGACCTTAAACCCACAGTTTACCTATTTCCCAAAGGCTGTCCATAACCAATGTCCTTATAGAAATAATTACCATGTCGCTGACTGCATTAGTAAGACTGCTTTACCTAAAAGACAAATTGGGAAATTTTACTAACACAGTGGAAAAATAAAGCATGCTTCTCTTCCAGTGCCTAATGCTAAAATGTTTAAGTCAGGCCTTAAGTGAGGCAAGGAAAAAGCACATATTATCTGGCACCTGTACAAATTTTCCAAGATCCTGTCACTCTATCATTTTCTTCTAATAAACATTTAGGCCCATTAAATCACAGTAGAATAAAAAATATATATTGGGTCAAGCCTGGACTGTAATGAAAAAATTATCTTCCTTTTCAAAAGAAATGGAAATTTTATACACATAGATAATCCATAGCATAAGTAAAAAGCCCAATAAAATACATTAGATTTAATTTCTGTAACAAGAATCTAGATTTCCAGAGTAATATTTTATCAAAATTTTATCTTCACTAAAAGGCTGTAAAATTCTGCTGATTATAATTACCTTTTGAAATTTTTCACTATCTTGGCATTTATTAAATAATCCTTTTAAAATAATTTGTTTAACCTTTACATTATATTCAAACTTAAGAGGAGGAAAGAAAACAATTTGCAAAAAAAAGTAAGGAAGGGATGAATATTATTTCATCATAATTAATTTTCTTAAATTAATTAATTTTTAATTCAGAAACACAAATGATAGAAAACAACGTAGAACTCTATTACTACCTTTTCTGTTTTATAAATTGTACACAGTACACTTTTTAAGTGAAAGTAGAATTTCCTTCCTATATTTACAATGATGGTTTTTAGTCTATTGATTTAAAAAAAAATTTGCTTCTCTTTGCCACAGGAAATATGAGGTCATTGATAAACCTTCAGCTCACATATCTTGATAGAGCACTATTCTCTGTACCAGTTACACACTGTGCTTATTGCATATTTTTAATTATTTATATTTCAGAGGAAAGGGTGAGCTAGGTGATTTACTCAGGAGTGATAAAATCCCAGTCCACAAAGCCAGCAGTAATAGAAGACAATTGAAGCTTACTTTTGAATATTTGTAGATAGTTCCAGATAGGGATAACACTGTAATTCTAAAAAAAAAATAGCTTGGTGAACGCAAAGAAAAGTTCCTTCTGGAAAAACAGAACAAATTTCAAATCCCGCTGGAGTAGGACATAAATCAGGTAGAAAGACATCATTTCTTACAGAGCCAATTCCCTATTAGAAAGGGGATGTGGTTCTGGAAGGCATGCACTTAATTCCGACTTATGCACACCACAGCATTGTCCATGGAATTGTACAAATAGCCCTTTGCAAAAGGTTAATCAAATGTGCAGTGTGACTTAGGATAAAATGCCTGGCATGGCTGACCAATTCGATTCATATTTCCTAGTGGAGATCCATAATGTCTCAATTCTTAATTATCTAGTCTTTTGTGCATTAAAAAATGGCCAATAAAATGTCAGCCAAGAAACACACTGTTCATTCCTTTCAGGTTTATTTTAAACCTATTGCACTTAGGCTAGAGCTAAATCAATTTTTCATGAATATCTACCCCGGTAGATTGCACCTCAAGCCAGTTCAGATCCCCAGAGAATTTTTAAAAAAGAGATTTATCAAGTAACAAGTAACACCTCAGGAAAAAGAAACAGGGTTTTTAATTGCTTTGTGCGCTCCGTAATTGAAGGCAGGCACCTTCTTGAGGCACTTGCTGCCAGGAGGAGCGAGACTCCACTTGGCCCTGCCTAATTAATCCTGTGATACAAACCTTCTGGCTTCAATTTTCACTTTTCTGTCTCTTTTTAGAGGTGATAATAAAACTAAAAATTTATGTTGGTTACTGTATGACTATAACTGTGCCAGCGGAACACAAATAAAACCATATGGGCACAGAGGACCTTTTCTCCACATTTCTGGTGGCTCTGGAAGGAGGCACAGGGGCAAGCTTTGAGTTAGCAAAAAAAGGTAGGGGAAATTCAGTGCGGGGTAGGAGTGCAGGTCAACTCCTTCATGTGAGTTTGCCCCGTTCAGATGACTCGTGGAAGCATGTGCCTTTTTTATTGACAAAAAGAAACCTTCTCAAAATAGACATCCTACGCTCTGAAAGCTCAACGACAGAGTCACTGCAAGTCACAAAACTGAACTAGAGCTCTTAATGAAAGACACACTGGGCAGCTTGGCCTTTTCAAAGAGCTGTCAGAGACGCAAGCGCAGGTCCTTTAACTTAATAGCTTGCATATTAAAACCAGTATAAAGCATGCTTCAAAACGTTGTGCAGTAGTGCGACGGTGGCTCAGTGGCAGAGTCCTCGTCTGCCAGGCTCAAGACTCGGGTTTGATTCCCGGTGCCTGCCCATGTAAAACAAAAAATGAAAAACCTTGTCTGTGACGCCGGCAATGCTCACGGGCGAGCAGATACAGAACACATCCTACAGCTCCAAGTGGCTCCATTGTTGACGCAAGTCCAACTTATTTGGCTTCTGTAGAGGACCTTGATTTGTAAAATGACATTATTGCTTAATGTCTTGTGGAAAGATAATTATACAAAGAAAGGAGGCAGCATTAAAGAAGGCATCCCGTCAGTAATACATAGTTTGTCACTAAGCCTGATCTATAAGCACATAAGCATTCGATCCTTGTATTAAATATGAGACGCAACATTTTTGCTATGTAAAAGAGGAAAAGAAAATAATACAAATCACTGCATTATCTATGTTATTTTGAGCAGGTTTTCTACCTATAATATTTATTTGTCCAATTTGAAATATCAAACAACATGATTATTTTGAAATACCGGAGTCAAAACCTCAGAGGTATATCGTATCACGCTGTTTATACTTATCTCATAGATTTTTTTTTTAACAATGAAAGAGATATTTCCAAAAAATTATGGCATCGGTTATTTTTATACATGCTTAAGACTTTCACAGTATACTGCAGTCCTTATTTAATGTTTTTGCTCTAAATCTATGTTTAGTTATTTTGAATAGCATTTCCACTCTTTCTGCTGAATTTTAGAAAATATGGGAGCCATCTGGTGGTCAGCAATTATATTTTTTCTTACAAATAAAAATAAATTTGTGTTTATTACAAAATAAAATGTTCTTATTTCAAATTTCATTTTGATTTTTTTTCAATAGAAGCATTTTTAACAATGACGCTTAGGCACCACTTCCACACTCTTGATTAAATGGATTCAGAATGTGAAACTGACTTCTCAAATGCCTTATGTCCATGGTGCTCTCCTCCCCATTCTTACAAATATCTTTCCATGTATTTCATGTATTCACAGAGGAGTGCTTTACGTAATGCAAGGGTTGAGAAAATGTAAATGCAGCCCTGCAACTTTACAATAGGTGGGTTCATACTTTTTAAAACAAAGCAAGTGGTTTTATAGAATATTTTTCATAGAGGGAAACTTTGGGAACTGGGTTCAGGATCCCATAGATATACACAGATGTAGAAGAGAATCAAAAAAAGAAAGATGAGATGTAAAAGCTATAAAGGTTCAAGTTCTGGCCAGTGATGTGGGAAATATCAAAACAGAACTGACAGGCATAGCAGTTGTTGACATTCTGCATGCCTTGTTCATACAGTTTTAAAATAAGCCGCTCACCTTCTAAAATAGTATCTTGAATTTATATATATTAAAACGTGTATATAAATACACAGACATACGTATATATTATAAACTGAGGCTTATAATCTTATAAATTATAAAATTTAGTGAATGTATTACTAACAATTTTACTCTAATTGCTACTTATCCCTATATTAAACTGTAAAGCTCTATGTTTTTTTGTCATTAAGCTTGGTTTATTGTATTTACTATTAAACAGCATGTATTGAGTACTTACTATATGGTAAGTTCTTGATTAAGAGTTTTTATAAATTATCTCATTGAATCCATCTAAAAATCTTACTCCATAGGTGCTATTATACTCCCATTTAACTAGTGAGGCAAATAAGGCTCAGAAAATTTACAAAACATCATTAAGAGTGGCCTTGACTTCACTCCAACTTCTACAGTTTATCTAGCATTTAAAAACAAAATGGCAGCTAGGTGCTGTAAGTACTTAGAGTTTTACTGTGTTTTCAACAACATAACTGACTTTGAATTAGTAGTTAATACACAAATCTTTTAGGCCAAATGTGTCACTTATCTACGAAGTAATGTGGCAAGTGAATTAATATGAAAACATCTAAGACGGTCTATGTAATGGTTTCCTATCCTTTTAGTCTATCAGGCACTCTATCTCACTATTCTTCTGGAACCAGCTCTTCCCCTTCCATTCAGGCTCAACTCCTCTCAGACTCCAACTCTAGGATGGGGAGGGGCTGCCAAACTCAGCACTCTGGGGATTGGGCGTGTGACCCTAGTCTGGCCCCAAGGACATGTCCAGGAGGGAACAGTAGACCCAACTCAGGAAATGCACGGCGCTTTCACCTTGAGTCTGGGAAGAAAGAGGAGAAGGTGGAAGAGGAGAAGTCTATTTCCTATCAGATCTCTAAATTGAGAAAATATGAGCATGAAACTGTGCTCGCCTCCTGGGTGCCACTCTCCACCCGGGTACTTTGGGGAAAGTAGAAGAGAATGAAGCAAACACACATGGACACAAGAAATGAGAAATAAAGAAAAACCCTGAGGTGATCCAGGCCCTTGCTTATGCCCAGATTCCCATGTTGTCCTTCCAGAACTCTCGTCAGTATTTGAGCTACCCCAGACCCCTTATAGTAGACCTATTTTCTACTACTTGCTATTTTGGCTTGAGCTAGTTTGAGTTGGATTTTTGTCACTTGAACCCAAGAAGCCGTTAGCATTATACAACAATTAGAAGATAGATAATGGGTCCTTGTATGGCATAAGACAAGGATAACCACTGTAACCAATAGTGTCTATTGGTAGTGTTTAAAAATAAACAATTTCCCCAGGAAAAGAGCCAGTGTGCCTGCATATGGCAGAGAAGTGTGAGGCAAAGCACCAGATTGGTTGGGGCAAACACAGGGATGAGCCAATTCCCAAAAGCTTGACAGTTTTAATCCCTATTGGCATGCAATTTTTGTTTTTATCTCACCCATAGATGTATAAAACTGGACTCAAAATTTGCACACTTAAGGAACAACACACTTGCAAACACACAAACACACACACAAGCACATGCCACAGATCTTCTTGTTTGACATGACCAGGTTCAGGCAAAGAAGTCATTACCCCTAAAACTCTATCTTTCTGGGCTATAAGGAAGGAAATCGGCAGCCCTATTGAGTAAGGACTGATGTGAATTTGGGTGGAGTTGGAGCAAATGTAGTTATTATGACTAGAGACAGAATGAAATAAGCCAAAACAGATGTCTTCAAGTTGGGCAAGTTTAGCTTAGTGTCCCAGCTCCTCCGAGTACTAGACGCATGACCTTGAGCAAGTGCTTAGTCTCTCTGCATGACCTTTTCCTCTTCAATACAGGACACAGATAATAGGTCACTCTCAAATCAAATATAATCCATGAAAAGCACCTAAAATAGATTTTCATTAATAGCAAACAGGTTTTTTTCATTAATAGCAAATTCAACACATTTTGAAGTTGATGTATTATACAAGTGATATGCAAACAGGTTTGTTATAAAAGTTCAAATAATACAATAGAATACTATTCAGGGATAAAAAAGAAATGAATTCTCAAGAAAAATATGTAAGTAAATAAATAAATGGCAGATGCTGTGGGTATTTGCTGCTCTTATTAATGCCAATACCATTAATTCTGCATATATTCTCATTAACTGGCACAGTCAAATGAAAGCAAGGAAAAATATATTGATTTCTACTTGCCAATTATGCTCAATTTGAGTATTCACAATAGGCTTCTTAGAAAGCACTAGAAATCAAAACTAAAAGTTGGAAAATACAGTACTAAAGCTAACGAACTATTGTTACTATTTCAACCACATTAAATATTCTATTGTGACATTTTATTTCTTCCAGTAAGTTTTATCAATGGAACAGTCCTCCAAATATTCCATTTATTTGTCTTCTTTGTCTTACAATGTGTAGTGAGAAATTTTTGGTCTCAGAACTCAGCCTCTTGGCTTTCATTCATAAAATATGTGCTGTATCATAACCTCTATTCAATCACCATGATGTATATGTTTGGACAAAACTATTACATGAAAAGATTTAATTTGAGAAGGATTTATTTTGAAGAGTAAAACCAAGTTTGAAAGTGACACCTGGTATATATAATAGAATTGCTCAGTGTTTCTCAAACCTGTCTGCACATCACAATTACCTGAGAACTTCAAAAAGTGCTGATGTCCATGTCCCACACCCAGATCATGACTGAATTATCTTGAGTACTTTGGCTTTGCAATTTTTAGAAGATTCCTTGGTGCTTCTAATGAGCAGTAAGTTTAAGAAATACTATTCTAGCTTCCCTACCATGTGTCTCTTATCATTGAGCAAACAATTTCTAGATGTTTCATTTACTTTTCTCAAAGTCCACACATATTCATTAAGGTAATTTTTATTTTGCGTCAGAAAATGACAACAAAAAGTCTTTTTCAATCTTCAGTCAAGTTAATGTGTGCCACTAATCCCCTAGTCACTCTGCTAGGGACTGAAGAGAAAGCAAAAAGGTACAAGACATAGATTCTGTCTTAATATGTTGTTAATATCATTCAGGCAATAGAAGATATAAAATATTAAAACTCTAAGCATTGGTTCAGGAATAATAATCCTGAAAGACCTCATTTACTTGAAAATTGTAGAGGAATTTCCAGATAATCTTCCTTAAGCATGTAAAAATCCTCTTGGGCTTTTTTCATTGAAGTTTTGTTAAATTTAAGACAGTGTTGTCATCCGGTATCTAGAAACCACATGACTCATGTTAGTCCACTTTGCAGGTTACCTGTCAGCTTCTTAAACACAGTCTTTTTCTGATTCGTAACAACCCCCAAGTCTGTCTTCTAATCAAATCATATTGGACACTTTGAAATATGTATGCTATACTTCAATGCATGGAAGGAATCAACATAGCCACGTAATCCATATTCTTCATATCATACAAAAAACTGGAGGAAAACATCCAAATTTAAACTGATTTATTTACTGCTTTCTGAAGCTCACATCTAATACCACAATGTGGCATTAAGAGAAGATCTCCAAGTTTTATCTCCCAAGATTGCAATCCCTAATTTAGGCCGATAAAGAAGATTACAGCTGATAATGTAGAAGAGAGCATTTAGGCACTGTGCCTGAGACCCAGCAGCCACTCAATAAATGGCTGCAAAACAAAGATGATGTCCAATTCTCTTAACATAAAATGACCAAGTTAGTGTGGAGAGTGCTCATAAAAAGTTCCTTGAAGTCATTTACAAGAGAAGCACTCTCACTTTATTAAAATTAGTGCCACCTACCACCGAACTTAATGATCTTTTTTTTAATGAGTGGAGTAGGTTTCTTTTTATTGGATTTCAGTCTTTCAAGACTGAATAGATGTGCATATCTAAATGGGAGCCTGAGAAAATCCAAAGTTCTTATCTCAGGTGGGTTGGGAAAGGTGCATAAATAACTAGAGGTAGAATAATAATTTACTTTTCCAGCCTTCATCAAGTCTTCAGTCTTCCCAGCAAAGCTAGAGGAAATCAAAGTCATAGAACATCTGAACTCTTCCAAACTTCAGTTGTATTTTAAAATTTCAGGGTAGAATGCATAACATATTAATGCTATACAATCATTATTGTGTTCACTTTAAAATTTATATTAAGTAGATTGTTACATTATAGTAATGTGCTAAATTACCTAAAGCAAAGTAATACAGTGATGAACTGACTATAAACATTGGTTTATGGTCACTTTTATAAAGTATTACAATGATTAACATTATGCATTTTCATAACAGTAGAAAATTGCAGCACGAAATATATGTGGATTGACTCAGTGCCATTAGGAATAATTAAGCAGTGGTATAACTAAACCTCAGGTTACATCTTGAGAGTAAACTTAGTTTTAAATCTCCTCTCTAAGTGGTTGAGAAGTTCATTAATTTAAACACCCTAGGCTTGCTGAGTACAGAATGGAAAATGCAAGAGTTTGTACACATCCACGATATAAGCGAGACAGGGCTTACCCAAAGTTTTTAAAAGTCTTTTTTTCCAGTAGAAAAAAAAATGTAGAAAAAAAATGTAGATTTTGTTTATGTTCTTTCAATGAAGAGAAGATACATTAAATTGATATATTCGAGATTTAAATCCCACTTTCTTTCAAAAATAGATTTGAAATTGGTTACAATATTTTCAAAAAATACAGCCTTACATTTGAAGAATTCTGGTTCACAAGGTAGGAGACTGATACTTTGTGGCATAAGTAGAAATACAGAGAAATAGGATCTGCAAGAGAAGACTTAGATTTAGATCTTTCTTCAATGGCAATGGGTTGGATGTAAGTGGGGACCTAAAGAGGATTCAGGCATCAAGGAGAAATTCTGCAGAAAAATTACCGTGTTGGCCTAAGCTGGAGGCAGCATTATGGGGTGCAAACAAAACGAGCTTTACAACTGGAATTGTCAGTGTTTGCATTTTCATTTTGCCACCGAGTTGCTGTGTACTCTTAGGCAATTTACTTTAATTTTCTCATCTGTAAAATGGGACTAATAATATCTCTCTCTCTCTCAGTTGTCAAATGGATTGGTCAAATAGAAATTGTAAAGTGGCGGTCCCATACTAGATGTTCAATAAGTCAGCTATTTTTATTAACTTTATCATTATGACTACAACCAGTTGATTATTATTAGAGACTAATGATGTTATATCTATATATATCTTTTATCCCATTTTCCCTAGATTATGAGCAATTTGCAAATATGGACTCATTTTCTTTAATTCTAGCTTCCAACACAGTTTCAGGCTTAGAATAGTTGCTCAATAAAAATAGTTTGACTTAACGAGTAAATTAACAAATGGTGAAAGAAAATAGAATATTTTTAAATTAATGTATTTTGCTGCTGGTCTGTACTTAATTAATTTTCTAACTTCCATTGGCATCCATATATCGTTTGGTTTAGATGTCCATTTGTAAATCTCTTTCCTGCTTTTTATGATCTGAAGTATCAAAAGCAAACATTAATTGAACAATTCCATCACCTTCTTTATGTGCTGTGCCTTCTCAGAATGCAAAATAATAGTCAACTGAGTAATGTTAGATTTAATTTTCAACATGGCCACAAGGAAAAAATGTTCTAGAAAAAAAAAAAGTCAAACTCGGTTCTTACTGCTTGCAAGCACATGTCAGTGCAATTCACCTGGGCTTTATGTGGGTTCTGTGACAGGCAAAACAGCACCAAAGTCATTTAATGTCCAATGAAAGAGGAATTTCAATATTCTTTCATAATAATTGGGCTGTAAAGGCCCCAAAATTGAGGGTTTTCTCTTTTCTTTTTTACCTCCCCATACCTCCACATGGTCTCCAATTCCCTTGCTAAAATTAATTTGTTCCTTTTTTCTTACTCTTAAAAATTGGAGAATACATTTCATTATCAGTATATAAACTAATTCCCAAAGCAATACAATACTCCCCCAAAGTGTGGTCTGTAACCTGTTTTTATTGGTTTGCAAGGAAATAAACACAAAAATTGTAACAGCCCCACACATACACTATCAATGAGCAAGGTGTACAGTGTGTGTGATGTTTCCTCTCTCCCTATGTTATGTTTGATTTTATTTATGGAAATGCAATGGTATGTCTGCTGAATCTAATAATAAAAAATTGAGACATGTGTTTTGTATGTCTATTTTTTGTTTATTTTCTTCATAATTCACCTTTATTGTATTTCATAAAAGTGTCAGTCTGTGATAGATTGGGGGGAGAGGGAAGCAAGAAAAGAAAAACAGCCCTTCAACACAGTTTGAGAAGCATTCTCAGTGATTATTAATGCCTTTTCCCCACATGACATGTTTTCTTTAAAAAACTAAATCCACTTATTTTTAACTTGTTAATTTGTAATTCTCTTGAAAATCTTCTCCAAGTACAAATACCACACAGTGGATTATTTTCTTAATAAACCACATAGTATCAAGACATCAAGACTGAGGATTATTTTCTGGCTCAAAATGTCTTAGTGATCTCCCATTATCAAACATCTTTAATGTCTTTAAGGCTCAAAAGTCCCTCCGAGATCTGCCTCTTGATTATTTTTTAACCTCGTCTCTGGACCCCATCTGCTCTCCTCTCCTACAGACCACAGACCTGTTCTCTCATCTCTGAGCACTCAGCTCACTCTCCCCATGCAACCCCATTTTTTCTCTCCCTGCCTGCCTCCCTTCCACACACATATACATTCACCCAGGCATAAGTGTAATCCCTGCTCAGTTTTTAAGTTTCAAGTTACAGGGAACTTTCTACAGGGTCTTTGACCTCCTACTTGTACTATTAATACTTTCTATTTCCTGTCCATAAATTTTACTGCATTTGTTAAATATTTTTAACTGCATGGACTCTGTAAGAGCAAGAAACTGGCTTCTAAAGATTACAAAAGGGTAAGAAAGGATCTAAAGTAGCATAGGTAAAGAGGCATAGGGATGACGAGGAGGAGCAGGGAGAGAAGAAGTAGGAGGAATGGAAGAGTGAAGATATTAGCAAAAGAAAAAAACGGAATGCTGACAATGTGGGATATCAGTAATGATAAATGACAATAATAACCACCATTCTCCATCTTTTCCAGAATAAATCCAAAGTCCACACCCCATAACATGTCATCTTCACATTTCCCCCAAATTCTAGGTTGGCCCTCCCATCACATCCATCCCCCATGCATTCCAGCCTTGATAAGGCCACCCCCACCACCTCCTGCCACCGGCAGGCTCTGAGTTCTACACTTCTGTTCCCTGTGCTGAAACACACTTCCTCCAGATACCTGCTGGCTCACTTCCTTACTTTATGAAGTTTTCTGTTCAGAGTCTCTCCTGTGACCCACACTATATAAAACATCATAAACACACATCCCCCACCCCACCACTCAGCCTGTTTTATCATTATTTTTCCACCCTTTGCACTTGCTCATATGTTACATGTGTATTTGTCTCTTAGTTTGTCAGATTTGCTGGACAGAATGTTCAGAAAAGCAGGGACTCTTCTGTTCACTGCTGGTCCTCCAGCACCTAGGACAGTGGGACACATAATAAGTGGGCAGTAAACATTTGTGGAGAGGAATCAAGGGCTGACTATGTGCAGCCACTCTTCTAACTGTGTTGCCTGAATCAACCTGTGTGTGCTCTTCATAATCCTATCATGTAGGCTCTATATTGTGCCCATTTTATAGAACAGTAAACTGAGGCACCGAGAGGTGAGGTAACTTGCCCGAGGTTGTTGGGGTTCTACCGTGACTTTCCATTGACCAGTCTTCCTCCAGTAGAGGATACTGTAGAACAGGAGTCAGCAAACTACAGCTCACTGGCCAAATTCAGCCTGCTGCCTGTTTTTGTAAATAAAGTTTTATTGGAACATAGTCACACCCATTGTTTACAAAAGGTCCATGGTTGCTTTACTATGCCGGCTGAGTTGAGTAGTTGCAACAGAAACCATATGGTCTACGAAGCCTAAAATATTTTTATCAGCAAGTCTGTTGATCCCTGCTCCAGAAGGCAGCTGATATAAAAACAGACAAAACTTTTCATGCCTATCTAGTTGAATGTGGAGCTCTGATAACTGGGTTTGATCATATCTTCTCTATGCACTAACATGAATTGCAAGAAAATTCCAATCATGGATTCAACAAATATGTGTTCTCATCTCAAAAAAAGAAAGAAAGAAAGAAAGAAACTGGCTTCTTTTTATACTTTTGTATTCCTAAAACCTAGCTCAGGATCTGACACATATTTGTCGGATGAATGAATGTATAAAAATGCCTGAATTGGTATTATAAATTCTTCTTTTGCCCCATATACTCCCATAATTTTTTTTGGGGGGGGCAGATTGGTGCATGGTCCAGGAATCTAACCCGGGTCTCCCGCATGAAAGGTGGGCATTCTACCACTGAACCACCCATGCACCCTGCCTCACGGGTGGTTTTTAATATAATTAAATTTTTAAATATAATTAAAAAATTAATATTTTAAGCCATTATAATGATATTGCTGATTTATAGAAAGGATACAATAACAACTGAGTCTTTTTCTGTCTTATCCTTAGTATTTAATCAGCTCCTTTCTCTACAGCATTTGCAGTACAAGGAAGTTAGTTGTCGAAAAAAATCAGTTTGTCATTACTGACAGGTTATTTTTTCTAACTCGTCAAGGGGATTTAAAATTATAATCCTGTTCTCCAATATGAATCAAAACTTATTTATTAAGGCAGAAATTAATGGGGGATGGGGATGAAATCTCTTCAATTCAGTGTTGCTTGATCTTAATTTGAAGTAAGACTGTGTTATTTTATATTAATTTACACTTATTTCAACTGTTGTTCAATCCTCAATAAATACATAGTTTTTTGTTATTGTTGTTTTTTGGTGTTTAAAAATATCTGAGTTCTCTAATTTAGGTATTAATTCATTAACTCATTCAAAAAAATTTATTTGTCGCCCATGTACCAGGAGCCAGACCCCGTGATGAGGATGTTCACAAAACAATACTCATTCACTCCTTGAAGGTGTTATAATTATTTCTGGGGACCTGGGTCCTAGAATGTTTAAGTGATTTGTATAAAATCAAGTAGCTGTCTATGGGAGAGCCAAGATTTTTCAAACTCAATCCACCTGACTCTACCCCTTGTGCTATTTCAAGGGGGCTTCTTACCGTCATCGCTGACATTTTCTTAAATAGCATATGGGTTTGCCAGCAGCTCTTTTAAAACTAGAAATTATCTGCCCTCAAATATTGCAATCTAAAACACATTGGGTATGTTCTCTAAAACAGGTGGAAGCCAAATGAAAGCAAAAACTAAAGTAAAAAGGTTAGTACTTAGGGTAATTTAGTAACGAATATGAAGTAATGGCTGACCGAGTCGCATGTCCTAGGGGTAGCTTGAAGGGGAAGGAACAGGAGTTCTTCTTGCTCTTAAGTTGAGTGAGTTGGCTTATGGCCAGGGCGAGAGCATGTCTATGCAATTTAAATTCAAACTTATTTTAACAATTTTCAAAGCAGAAAATTCTAAAATCTTGTGTATCCCATGCAAATATTATGGCATATCAAGCCTGGAACAGAAATGGGTTAACATGCCTGTCTTGGTACCAGGCCCATCATGGATCCGCTCTTCTATTCTAATGTAAAAAGAGAGCCACCATAGGGCGTGTGCTCCTGTGCAGTGCAGGCCACTTGCCAAGAAAGCATTAGGTCTTGTTCACAGATACCACATTACTAAGTTCTATAAGGATGTTTTTGTGTTTTTTCGGTTGCTTAGATTTATTGCAAATATGCCCAAGTTAATCATTCAGTCACTCAGCCATCAGGTAAGTTTGCACCTGTGCAGCGCTTGTGTGGCCAGCTTTGTCACCAGTGTGTGCTATTAACACAAGTGGTATCAGAATATGAAAGGCCAGGTTGCCACAAACAGAAATTAAAATGTGTGGCCTTCAGTTATTTACTAACATCCATGAATGGAAATCTGGTAAGCACATCTATAGAAACCTTGATCATTTAAATCAGCAATTATGAAATAGCCTCTTAAACATGTACCTGTTAGTTTCATTATATGCACTCATCTAATTAGCCTGCATCTCAGATAAAATAAACAAGATAGCCCTCAAACAAAGTAAAGGAAATATTCACTTTAGAACATGAGCTTTTTCTTCTCACTGCATAGCTTTGCCACTGTATAGAATCCCCTTATAAGGAAACTCTACAATGTATAAATACACAACCAGGAATTTAAACCAAATTATGCTTTAATGAGGCAGATCGGCTATTGAAAAATGTACAAATGTTCTCCAGGAAAACTTCCTCATGAAAATGGGTTTTGATTGTTGCTTTGATCATGGGAGTGATGAAGGATGAAATGTTAACCATTGAGCTGGCTGAGTTTAGAAACTTGCATTAAGCAATCTGATAAACTCATGTACAGAACAGGAAGCCTCTGGAAATATACTGTGCACATACAACAGAAATAGTGGAAAACAGAAATATTCCACTTTGCAAAAATATATTTCTACATTCAATTTATAAGAGCAATTACCACTGCAGTAGTAAGGAATATTTCTCCTGTAGTAAAGGATATTTGACTGGGATTAATGACTAACTGAAGGTAATGATTCCTGCCCTCACATTCAGCCATCAACTCCATTCACAGATGAAACCTAATCAATCTGTTATTATTGAGCTGATGTTACATGGGTACATAAAAAAAGAAAAACTACCTCATTTGATGCCAATAAACTCTTGATGATCAGGGAACATAAGTCTCATCAGCAGGGTCACCCTAATTGAATTTGCTACAAAAATCTGCAGGGAGAAATGGAATGGGCTACCTGTAAAGTCGAAATACTTTTCTATAGCCATATTCACATCAAATAATGTATGCACTTGTATATCTGTATGTGCTAATGTAGGTAGTTTAAGGAACTGAAAAAACTCCAACTTCTATGTGACTCTGATGGCTATTTGTAACATGGGGTAATCAATAATTTCTTTCATTTTCCCAATAAACCTTATTTGAGGAAACAGTCAGGCACCAGGAGCTCTTTCTGGGGCTAAGAATATAACTGTGGGTAATGCAGGAGCCCCGTCTTCAAGGGAATTTTAATTCACTGGGGAAGAAAGTCAAGTAGAAAGGAATTTCAACATAGAGTGCAAAACTCTATCATTTGGAAGGTGTCAGGGGCATATAACCCAGTCCTTGGAGTAGGTATTAGGCACGATTGGAGAAGCTTCCCCATAGACAATAACCTTAGAACAGATAATCAAGCAAAAACGTGAGCGTTCAAGGTTGAAGTGATGATCCAAGCAAATGCCTGAAGGTGATTCCAGAAAAAAAATGGCATTTTGAAGTCACTGCAAATTGTCCAGTTTGGCCCAATTAATTCAGGGCCTGAGTGATGAGAGAGGAGAGCAGAGAAATAAGGCGAGACTGGACCATAAAAGTACCTTGTAAACTTCATTAATAGGTCTTCTCCTGAGAGCAAAGGAAAGATCACGTGTGGGTTTTGAGTGAGCAACTAACATGATCAGATTTTAGAAAGTTCTCTTTGTTGGGAGAGGGGCATGGATTGGGGGAGCTCAGCCATAGGGAGCCTGGTAAGACTGCTTCTTCAGGAAAACGAATTTACTGTGATGCAGGCAGGAGATGAGAATGGCAGGGGACACAGAGAAATCTTAATAATATCAAAGCATACTGAGGAAGTAGGACTGAAATTTACTGGGCATGGAAGGATCTCATGAACAACTATGGGGAGATTGGTGTTATTTGCCTAGAGAAGATAAACAGGAAAAATAATTTCAGAAGAGTAGGTAAGAATTTCACTACAGGACTTCGAAGTTTTAGGAAGACACCCAAGCAGAGGCAACTGTTAGATATGTTACAAGAAAGGTCTCATCCTGAGGAGAGAAAGCTGGACTAGACATAAAAATTTGGTTTGTACAGCACATGTATATATGCTGATTGAAGCATTAGAAGTGGATCAGTTGTGTAAGGGGGATAGTGAGGAAAGAAGAGACAAGAAAAGAAGAAATGAAAAGAAAAGATGAGCTGAGAAGAGAACGAAGTATTTGAAACCACTGAAGAAATGGAAAAGGATAGAAGGGAAGAAATGCACAAAGAGGTAGGTAGATGAGGTAGAATAAAATTAAGCAAAGTGTTGTCATGAGAGCTGTAATTGAATTTGGTTGTTTTTATTCACAGCATCTACTTCTTTTGCTTATGGTGACACTAACTTTGATTTGGATAAATTCCCCATTACATGCCCAGCCAGGTTCTTTATATGAAGTAGACTACAGCCTTAGGATTCAGAAGTTAAATACATGTACTAGGGCAAAAGCAGACAGTTCATTCCCTTCCTGCTAGATTGGTTCGGGAATGAGCACACGAATCAAATCAAGTCAATCTGTGTCGATACAATTCAATTACTGGATTCTGAGTTACTGGGAGAATAGATTCTTCTTTTGAACTATGTCTTGATTCTGCAAGGATGAAGTATCCAGCTTTCCTGCAGTGAGTCTGAGAAAGAAGTCAAGGAATAAGCATCTTGCTGACATCAACTGAGCCTTTCATCAAATGCAGATTAAAAGGCCAATCTCACACCTTCCTACCAGGACACTGTCCCAAACAGTCCCATGTCTCCTTGCCTTCTTTCCTACACACAAATCTAATAAGAAACTGCTATCACATTGATTTCACTCATTTATATTATTTTAAACATTTTCTGCTACCTATGGAAGAAATAAAATATAACAGGAAAATTGAATATTGTAAAATACCAATAAAGAGCATAAAAACCAGCACTAATCCCATCAATCAGGGATACCAACTGTTAAAGCTCCAATGTAAAACAGAACTTCAATTTGTACATGATATAACTAAATTACAGAAAACATTTCTGCCAAAAACAGAAATATACTGGAAGAAAATATGTTAAAATGTCAATTTATAATGTTTTCAATGACAAGGCTATAGATGACGTTTCTTTTTCTTCTCTCTGTGTAAGTTAACATGTTATCTCTGCATATTACCTTAATGTGAAAGATTTTCAGATTTTTTCCCTTTGCAATTTACTACAGTTCATCTGTATACAAAAGTGGGACAATCAGCATCTGTGACTCTCCTTTCCCCCCTTAAAAGGCACAGAATATGCGGATAAAGTTTCAAGCACTTCAAGAAGAAGCTGGTGCCATAAAAACAAAACAAGTATTCTATGCATATATATTTATACACACACACGTGTGTGAACAGTTTTGTGCCATTATCAGACAAGCTTGTGGATTTAGATCTCTTGCAAGAGTTACGCACATTGCCAGGGTGTATGTTTTAAAAATTTTGTTTTAAACCAGTGAGCATGTATAAATTGATTGATGGCTGAATGATGACATGCAGAATTACCTATGTGATCTTAACAACAGAATACTGAGTCACGAGTTTGCAGGTCTGGATTGAAGCCAAGAAACTAACACAAACCACCTGGGCAAGAAATTTTGTCTACTTTTGTGAAGTCAGGAGCTTTTTCCCTTTTGTCAAAATCAGTAGAGAAAGAAAAACCCTCATGATTTAGAGAGCTTAAGGTGAGCTCTCACGTTTCAAGCATTTGATATTTCCAATGAGAAGGATTTTTTTAAGCCGCATTTGGAAAAAATAAAAATAAACAAACTTCATAGAAAATTATGAGACAAACTTCCAGCTTATTTTCTGAATAAGAAACTTAACTGCTAAACCACTGACACCTTAATTTACTGATAAATCTCCATGTCGTGTTTTGGAGCATAATATTAAAATTACATTTGAGCAATAAATACCATATCAAATGCTTTCTCTTATGACAGTTCACACCTTAATACACATTCAACCTGTTTTATCCTTTAAATCCGAGTGAAATTTAAGAGACATAATTTTAATCTGTCAAGTGGTTCAGATCTTCCCAAGATAAAACAAGGATTAATGCTATTTATTAAGGCAATAAAATTTGTTGCATAAACCAGAACTTTGTTGAATTGCTGTGAGAGTCACCCTGAAACTCTTGAGTCAGAGAGGCTCTTGCATAAAGGGTCTGAATTACTTTACTTTCCATCTGACCCCAGTCCCTGCCCACAATCCGGAGGTACCTTGTGCACATCTCACTCTCTTCTCTTTCTTGCTGGTGCGCTTGTCTCAACAACCAAAAGAATGAGTTTGGGAGTTTTCTTTTGCTTTTTAATGAAAAGTTGACTAACAACTATTAACTAACATTCAGCATGCATATTGGGACTCCAAAACTCCCCAATAAAACTTCGCAATGTTTCTTATGCTGCTGTGGATTAGAGCATTTTAAAAAGAGGTGCCTCTACTGCATTAAGCTACTGCAGGGGAAGGGCAGCCTCTGCAGTTAGGGGGTGAGAGGCGTGGGGTTGAGATTCCTTATTTTCAGGCCTCCTGTCTTTGTAATGTCTCTAGGTAATTTGGTGACATCCAAGACTCAAAGCAGGGGGTCAGGGGCTTGGTGAGCTCTTTCGACTTTATCTTAACTATATCCCCTTACCTTACTCAGGAAATTGACCCCTAAATTTGAATTTAAGATATAATCAAAATGCATTCATGCCCAAATCTCAGCCCAAGCCAAGCACTATTAATGGAATGCTCATCTCTTAAGCCAAGCTTCCAGTCCCTGTTTGCCCCTGGGGTTTGTAATTCACACAGCTGTTTAGATGAAGCAGAAATGGCAGACAGGCATCCTGATTCTCGGTCCTTCTCCACAGCAGCCCCTACAGCACCTTCATGAAACTTTAGGGCTTTGGGAAGCATAGTGTAAGAACCATATGCCAGAGTCCTTCCAGATTCTAAATCCTTAGGTTCTACATAACCAAAGACCATCATATTTCTTAGGGTAACACATATTCTTCCATTATTTAGAGTTTCAATATTCAAATATATGAGGGGCTACACGAGGGACTACCCATTTCCAACACATAAACATGATTTGGGGTCAAGGTGTAGAGCTGAGAGATTGTGGCGATTTGCCTCTAATATATAGAAAATGCCCAAAATGTGGTTATCTCCCAAAGGATGAAGTAAGAGTTTATGAAAAATAGGTAAATAACAGAAAGGGAGGTTTGCAGGCCTTTTGCCCGCTGATATGCTAGCAAACCCTACATTCTTTTAGATGAGGCTCAAGGAGGGCCCCTCTGTGCATCACAGCACCCTGCGGCTGAGGTCCAGGCTGAAAAGTTTCCATCCTGTAACAGGGCCCATGTCATTTGGGCTGGCACTGCCCTCCAGATTGGCGCTGCCCTCTGGCCTAACAGACCAGGCCTCAGGGTCTCCAGGGACCAGCTCCTGCTCTGAGGGGCTGAGACGCTTCGAACAAAGTCTGAGTCCCTCCTTCCTGCTCAGGAGTCAGTCCTCTCTTCAGACTCTCTGAACCGCACAGCACTTCTAAAGGCCTCTTCTCAGTTCCCTCTGTGTCGAGCATTCAATTATTCCAACAGAGGGATTCTTTAAATCACATTCCGAAAAAATGAAAATAAACAAACTCCATAGAAAACCACAATGAGACAAATTCTTTTACCGGCTTCTCTGGCTTTCACATGTTTCTGCATAATGAAAGGGCTAATATAACATAACAAATCCTAAACTGTTTTCACAAGGAGTGGAAAAAAGATGTGTAAAAGTATGCTCTGTCTTGCTTCCTTCTGTTCACAATGTATCTAAATAAAACAAATGGTGCTCTTGCTCTTTCTGTCTGTTTCCCAATCTGTTTGGATAGCAGCCACTGTCCCGCAGCCAACCGTAATACCTGACACTTCCTGACATCATGAACGCCACCATCTGTCCATCACTGAAACCCTGCACTCGTAAAACACCACTTGGCTTGGTCCTTGACAAAGCCTCACATTGAATGTACAGATCAGTTTAGATGGAGTCCAGGGGAGAATCGATGCGAGGAATCTGTATAAAAGCAGGTTTTCGTTGGATTCAGTCTGAAAACACAAAATGAAATATTAAGGCCTCTTTGCAGGCAGAGAAGGCTTGCTTTCATTTCAATTGTGTTTCATTTCCGATTTGCCTTTCAGAGTTTAGACAGTCTTAAACACCAGGAATAAACCTAAACTTAAACCTAAGCTTTAAATTCAATATTTTCAGCCTTCTAAAATTAAACAGTTCAACATAACTTTGCAGTTGTGTATATACAATCTGTGGAAAAAGAAGAAAAAAATCCATCAATTATTTTCCCAAGGCTTGAGAAAATCATGCCATTTAAAATTGAATCAACTTCTTCTGTAACACCTGAGCGATTATCCAGGAAACAAAAGAAGGCTCTGTGTGTCTTCACTTGTAAATGTCACAGGTGAACACAAACAACAGAGTACTGGCTACGTCAAGTCACTCTTTGTTTTATTAAACTATTGTACTTCTATGTATGCAATGAAAGGATAAGTTAACAAGGGCAGGTTGAGGAAGAGTATTTTGCTAGATATTTAGTTCTTTCAGAAAAAGTAAAGGTTGCCAGAGAAAGGACACAATGACAAGTTTCATCTGCTAATTTATTTACTGTCCTTCACTGTCATGATCACATGATAAGTTGATTCCCTATCAATCTTTCTTTTCTCTCCTTATCCCAATATTGTCCTCATGGTTCCTTTAACAGTCTCTTAACTCCACAATGTTTTATGAAGTCATGGAATTTTCTCTACCAGCCAAAATGAGGTGTATGTGTATAGGTGTGTGTATATATATGCGCACACACCCCACTTTTATATTGAATCTTGAACTGTATGAAGGCTTTTTATGGAGTTCTAGGCAGGAGTTCTTGTGGTTGCTGAAGTTGCATTTCTCAAAAAAATACCTTCCTAATGCAAGATATATTAAGTACTTTTCTATGCCAGGTACAAGGTCAAGCACTTCATGCTGTCACCTCATTTTATTCTCAAGACAGTCCTCTGTCTTGGATGTTACCACTACTCCTTTTTCTGGAGGAGGAAGTCGAGGTTTAGAGAGATACTTATTCTACCAAGATCCCACAACTCATGAGTGCTGGATCCTGGACTCATAAAAACAAATGATTTGATTCAAAGCTCTGCTCTCTCTTCACAGCCATATTTGCCTCTTGGTTAAACATCCAGACACATTCGAGCTACATTCAAATATATGAAGGACTACACGAGGTCATCATAAGGCTCGGGGCAGAGGCCAGGGGGCGAGAGAGAAAAATATCAGAATATCTTCACCCAGAAGAACTACAGCCTTAAAAACCATCCTTGCAGGAGTCTAAACTCTAATCCCAGCAAGGGATTCCTGCAATTGCCTGGGAAACAAAGGGTCTCTGGGTCAGCATATCAGGCTTATAAGCAAAGATCTTACTGCATCCTGCCCATATTGTATATAAAGAGGTCCGAGTTGATGAGAAGGCAGCTTCGTTGCTATTCTTTGCCTGTCCACTCCTCACTGATACGTTTTCAGAGAGAAAGTGAAGAATGAATTATCCACTTGAAATAATAGCAAGGGAGGCAGAGGATTCACTTGAGTAGTTGGGCTGTCATAACACTAGTCTCTGAATCCACCCAAAACACCAGCAGATGCTCAGGGGGCTGACATTCAACATTTCATCCCAGGTCCTTCCTAACTCATCATGGAAATAGCTCTGAATTGTTGGGGTATTTTTTTTTTTTTTGGCGGGGGGGGGATTGTTGTTTTTCTTGATCAAGCTCAGAATAAAGTCTAAACCTTCCATATCACTGAAACTTCTACTTTCTGCTCATCACCTTTCCTACTAGAAAAATTAGAAAAGTAAAACAACACAGCCTTGAATGGAACAGGAGCAAAACAAGCAGTTAGTCCTTTCTCTGTGTGTGCCCTGAATACTGTGGTATTGGGAACTCTCTGTATACGTTTCGTCTTATCCTTTAGTTTAATGACATTTCATTGCTTCTCATTTGCAACAGATAAACACTGATTTTGTGTCACACTTGCCTCTGCTAGGGAATTCAGGCTCATGTTTTCAGCTTGGAGGTGGGACATTGTAATTTTTAATTTTTAGAATAGAAACAGTACATGAGAAAAAATGAAAGCAGACTGCTTAAATAAAGAGTGAACAAATTATTCAGACCAGCTGTTTGGATTTGGAAAGAACTTTTCAGTGTTGATTAAAACCTCTTAATTTGTTTTGTGCTGCTGTGAAAGAGTAGGGCATAAATAAGTTAGTACCAGAAGGCTGTTCTCTGCTGAAATTACCTGGTTCAGCTTGTGTAGAT
Source organism: Myrmecophaga tridactyla (assembly GCA_004026745.1). Taxonomy (NCBI): domain Eukaryota; kingdom Metazoa; phylum Chordata; class Mammalia; order Pilosa; family Myrmecophagidae; genus Myrmecophaga; species Myrmecophaga tridactyla. The sequence goes on from PVIY010003448.1 coordinate 35,697, forward strand.
ATGGCCACCTCAATATGTCTAAAACTTAATCTTTAAAACAGTACATGAAGAAACAGATTTCTTTTAATGATGCACGTTTTTACTTTAGAATCCAAAGCACTATTGAAAACATATTTGATATTTTAAAAGGAGGGAAAAAGTTACAAGTTACAAGGACTATAATATATATAACTGTCATTAAGGTATATAGGAATAAACAAACAAAACAGCTAAAGCTGTTCTCCTACCATTACTTCTTTATACCCTGCAAAAAGTTCTTCATGTCAGTGAAAGAAAAATGTATTGTTCTCTCTATTCAGAGGCTACTACTGTCCTGAAGTTCTTTCTACATAATTTTTTTATGTTTTGGCTCTTATTTAGGGAAAGAAATCCTAACAATAATTCAGTTAGATGCTGCAAACATGCATTTACTAGTTACAGCCTACAAATTGTATTTAAATAGACATTAAATATGTAGTACGCATGCATTGCAAGAATTATCTTTAGAGAGTCTCTTTTATATGTCTAATGCTATAACATTTGACCTTTCTCACATTCTTTTTAAAATATAGTATATAATGGATGATTCCTAAATAAATTAAAGTCTTTTGTGATAATAAACAGAAAGCACTAAACACCTCCAGGATTATTTTTCATAATGTATACCATTTACATATGTTTGTTTGATAAATTTTTGAAACCAAAAAAGCAAAATTATAGTTTTTAGCCTATTGATGAAAATGGGATTAAAATTTATGCTGCAGTTTTAATTGTCCATTTTTGCTTTACAGCATGTTTTGGTGGTATTGGCACACTCAAAAAGACAAAATAGAAGTCCTGGTTTCCCACAGAGACATTCCAAAAAGGAACTCTGAACCTAATATTTCTGTTTAATGGAAATAACTGGAAAAACATCTGTCACCTCCTTACGAGGCGTGGGTCTTTTCAGAAACTGTTCTACAGACACCATTTATTGGGTAAGCAGGCTATGTGAACAGTGCCTGCAGTGAAAGGGTGGGTTCAAAGAGGAAGAAGGAGAGAAAAAAGCATCCATTATTTATAAATAATATTCAACATAAACGGCCCCAAAGATATTTGTAGAAATACCTAGAGTATAAGGAGTTTTGTTGTAGGCTGTATGTCTTTCATTAGTTATGCAAATTTACCAAGGCAAGTTAAATGGAAAAAAATGTGCATTAAGAATATTCATAGCATTTGAAAATATGCCCCAAAACTTTGATATAATTAGTTTTTGTTTTTTTTTTTAATTTGCATATGGGCAGGAGGCACCAGGCATCGAACTCCAGACCTCCAGCACGGCAGGTCAGAGCTTTGCCTGCTGAGCCACAGCAGCCACCCTGACATAATTCTTTTTTTATGCTTCTATACTTCTTAGTCACAAGTAAAACAAGACAGGAGCTAGTTTTACTGCCTTGATAAAAGCTAGACAAATATGCCTTAACATTAAAGGGGAAAAATAAAAATGATGGGAGACCTTGAGGACATTTTGATTACTAATATGGTTTGACTGAATTATGTAAATTAATTGGCATGCTCAAGAAGAATAAAACCTTGATTAATGTACTATAATATTAAATGACAAGGGAAATAGTTCAAATATATTAAGTGAAAAGGCGCAAAATAATTTATACATATGATTTTTTTAGAAGAATATACAGTACAGAGAAAATAAAGACTGGAAGAAAATTGATTAAAATCATAATAGTCATTATTTATGGATGGGGAGTTGATGGAAAATTTTGATGTATTTTTTGTTTTCCTGTATTTCCCAAATTCCCTAGTGTGTGTATATATATACATATATATATACATTTGTGTGTGTGTGTGTGTGTATTATTTTTACAATGAAAATACCTTTTAATTTTAAAAGAAGGCCTTTTCCATACCATAAATAAATTATTACCTGGCAAAGTCAAAATAGTTACAAATAATAATTTCAATTATTGTTCTTTCCCTTCACAATTAATTTTGCTAAAAAATACCTTCAAAAAAATCTGTGTTTTCTGACTCTCCCTTGTCCTGTGGAACATCAATCGTTTGGTTTCTGCCAAGACAGGCTCTGCTTGTAGACATACCTCTCACTACTACGCTTGGTTTCTAGACCTGTGATGAAATGACCCTTTGACTTTTCCCTTCTTTCTCACTATTTTAGTTTCCTGGGCTGTGCAAGCAAGTACCATGAAATGGATTAGTTTAAACATTGGGAATTTATTCACTCACTGTTTGAGGCTTTTGTAAGTCTCCACATCATTTCAGCTTTTCTCATCTTCATATTTTCTAAGTCTACTTGTACCAAAGAACATATACTAGTTCAGGTATTTGCAAAATTTAAGAAGTCTCTTTTTACAATGAAACCCTTTTTTTTCTTTTTTTAGAATCACATCAATCATAAGGTTCATGTTTAAACTACATGTTTATTTCATAGTTTGGATCCATCATACGAAACTTCTTCGATTTTCTTGGCCTAACAACAGTTTCTTTCACTGTTGTTCTAATGGTCTTTAGCCAATGCCATGCCTAATTAATAGTAATAGAGAAACATTTCCAGGTATATCAAGTTTTTAGTCTATCCCAAAATAAGGAAAATTTAAAAGATACAAGAACCCAATGATTATTTTGACATTTCCTTACTAAACTTATAGAATTATAGGTTGTTAAATTATTTATATTGAGTAATACAGTTTTATATTTAACACATTTTATATAAGTATATAACTTTATTGTATTAAAACTATAAAACTTTTGAATTAACTTCATTACTTTCTTACCAATGAGTTAATGAGTTTCTAAGCATGATCAAATATCTTTTAATTATGTTAAAAATTCATTTTCACTGAAATAATGCAATAAACATTTAACATTACAAAATACACATATGATTTAATTATGATGATGATAATGATGACTTTATTTTCTTCCAGAATTCCAAATTATGTAATATTATTTGAAACCTCTGTTACATCTTCGTTTTAAGTCATTTAATATAGAAACTAGCATATGAAATTAAAAACAATGTTAAAGAATTTAAATCAAATGTTACCAAAGAGGAAATACAAAAATGTTGTACATGGATATGTATTCAAAATGTTTGAAATTTTTTTCTGGAAAAATCTTCCTCTTATGAAGTGGATCAGATATCAAAATTTTTCAATGTATGTGCATGCAACAGGTGTTTGTATTTTTAATATACAGTTATTATTTCTAAAAGAGATAAAGATATTTTCATGCCATTGCTATAATGCAAAGTGCTGTATCTTGCCAAAATGCATATAAAACCGCAAGTTCCTACGATATTTTATATTAGTTGATTGAATCTACATAAGCTGTGAAGTGCAAGGGGGAAGTCTGTCTCCAGATTTTATATCTCCTAGTATTTTTCTTCCTCAAATATTGTTTCATTTTACAAATCAAAACAATTATAATGTGGACATCTGCATACAGACACCCTCATTTGCAAGAAACTACATTTACAAAAACAAAATGCCAGGAAATGTGAGAGGAAAAAGGACTGCCGCCCAGAGTCCTGTAGCTAAGCAACCGGATGTCTTCTCTTCAGTAACCAAATTATCCAATCACCCCCGTGGGCTCCAGGACTCTAAGGATTTCCATCATTTGACTTGAACTTAAGCCAGGTCTGGGCTTTTTAACCTCAGACAATCAACCCAACTTTGTCAAGTTTATGGGGTATGGATTTCCATCTCAAAATTGGTCACAGCAGCCTCCTGGAAATTCTACTCTCTAACAAACTATTCTATGGAATACTAGGTAGGGCTGACTAAGGAAAAAACAAAACAAAACATGAATGATAAACATGGATACTCCCGAAAGAGAGCAGTTGCAATGTATGATAATTGTTAAAACACAAGATGAGCTAGTATTTGTTATATGTTTCAATAACTTTTCTTTTCCATACACAAATATCCCAATGTTAAACATGAGAAAAGCATTTCTACCTAAAATCCTAAAATTTTTATTAGGGATAGAATTGCCTATTCAGCATCCACCAATTAAGTTATTCCCTAGAGGAAATCACACTAAGCTACAACTGTCTTCTTTTTTTTAATTCTGGAAAATACCTTTAGAAATGTATACATATGCCAGGCACCTAGGACTTGTGGAACCTGGCACAGCACCTTATTTTTAGGAGCTGTGCCACCACAGCAGATGGGTGTCAGTGTAGGCATGCCAGGAAATCAAAATGTACATCACGCTCCACTAAAGGGAGCAGAATCACATCCAGAAATGTCCCCCTGTGCCACCAGCTAAAGGAATATTCCACTGCATCTCCACCTCTGAGCCAGACCACTTAAAACAATAACTTCTAAAGCCACAGCAAAAAGGGGTTGGGTTTTTTTATTTGTCTGTTTGTTTTATTTGGGCTTTTGTGTGTAAGGATTCACATTCCACTGGGAAAAGCAGGATGGGAGGCATTGCAAAGAAATTTTAGCAATAAAATGCTATTATTCCCCATTTCATTTTTCTACTGAATGGCTTACCTAAATATAAAAACCACTTTGTGGAAACCAGCATAATTTCTGTTAAATAGAACCCCAGAGGTTCTTTCTGACTTTGCAGTTATTTTGTAGTATTTTTTTTCCCTTTGTTGGAACCTACAGAAATCCATTTTTGGAAAGGAGTAAAGAGTTTCACGAGACCTGCCCTGCAGAGCAGAGTTATGCAGACAGCCATAATTGAACAAGCTGCACAGAGCTCACCCATTTGCAGATTTTTTTGCCTTGAACTGGAATATGATAGAGATGTTCCCTGAAAGAATGGAGATTTTGAGACTTTTATAATTTACGTTCCTTGCCTACCTTCGATCTGTGATTTCCTAATACCTACAAAATCAATCTTTCTTCGATATCATAATAAATAATCCATGTGCAATAGATCTGAATTCTGATTACCCTGCTGAAACTAAGTGACTTGGTCCTGGGTGGTGATGGAGGTTTGAGAGTTAATATCATTTACAGAGACGAATTTTTATTTAAAAAAATTAAGCCTGGAAATGACTTTATTTTAAAAATTCACACTGTTTTATATCTATTCCTGCTTCTCCTACTGATCAAGTTGTGCCTGTTGCTAGTATATTGTTTCATTAAGCATGAAAAAATATCATTTTTAATAATTAATGAATGTTACATTCCTAATCATTGGTAGTAAGATACACAAAATATTTTTATTTATCTTTAAGTGCTTAATTAAAATATAAATTAAGGCCTCTCCAATACAATGTGGTGGGCATCACAAAATACCAAGGAGTGTTGTGATTTTTCTGATAATAAGCACTAGATACATAGCCTCAAATGTGATTTATTCATTTGTGATTTACTTTTAGTTCTTCAGGATTGTTTTTTTTTTGTTCTTTGTGTTATTGTTGGTATTATGAAATAATGTCCCTTGCCATAAAAATGAACACCAACAAAGTTTAAATAAAAACAAATTCATCCAATTGCACTGAACCGTATAGTGTTCTTATCATTAAAATAATTATAACTAAATATATTTGCTATGTGTGGTAATATTCCATTCACAATTTCAAGGAAAAGTGAAATTTGACATTAAAATACAGGGAGAGTCTCTGATTTAAATTAAGAACAAATCAATGAATTTTTGGTGAAATTCCCAAAACTGCTACCTGTTCCATCAATCTATTAGTTAGTACATATATTGCAGAATATTGAAAAAAAAGAATGTCATATTAATTTAGTCCCATAAAATATATAACAGCATAACTCTCCTGTTTTAAAGCACACATTTCAACTAAGGTTCTTTCACAACATGAACTATTAAATCAACAGCTGTAAAACCAGACATAATTTTTTCATCATTTACCAAATTTATTACTCCTTTTTGCAAACTACTGTGAAAAAAAAAGTGCAGCTGTCACATACACAAAGTTATCTCTCATTGGCTATGAGAATTATCATTTACTCTTCTCATTTGCTAATGTGCCAAGTTGACTAGCCTTTCTATTAAAATTAAGACTACCTTAGCCAAACAAGAAATTGGACAGATTCTCAGCTTTGTCTGCAAACATGAAGAAGAAAAAATACACTAATGAAAGCAGCATGATCCTTCATTTTGGACCCCTCCAGGTCTTGAAAACTATCCAAGGAGCTATCTCATCAACTGCTGAAAGTTTTCCAGGGATCCATTCACTCACACCCTTTTTAAGTGGTAAGTTCCAACCAAAGATGTTCTGCATTGAAACGTAGAGAGGAGCTTTGGGAATGATTTCCATTTTCTGAATTTTGCCCTTTTTCTCTCTAAACATTAAGAAAGGGTTCAATATGGCCTATTTCATTTTTAAGGATGGAACACCTCCAAGGAAGAGATAACCCATCACCATGATTTTCAAGGACAGGTTTTGCTTATCGTTTAGTGGTGGAAATTACCAATGGATTCTGCCTGTGCTTCTAAATACATATCTTCCTTCAGCCCCAAGGAATGGAAGTATTCCAAAGCCTTTATTTTACGTCAAGAACCTCCTCCCACTTAAATATACATCACAGACATAGCCCCTTTTTATTACTGAAATATCTCCAAGAAGGAACTTCAAAACTATGAAAAGGTTTTACCAATGAGAAATAATCCCCCATTTTATGTTTTTATTTTGAAGTAGCATTTATATTTCAAGTACTCTAAGCTTTATATAAAGACACATATAAAGTAAGAAATAGTATTTACCCATATATAGCAGAACATTATCAACTCGTCCTTATAATCTGTTTTATTTTTATTTACCACATTTTCTAATTCCTTCCTACTATTCTAAGTGAAATAAATCAAATAGCAGAAACATTGGAATAAGAGAGGAAAATGATCAGATTATATACCAAAAGTAGGAAGCTGAAACTTGGGATAGAATCTCTGCATGCTGAAAGAAGCAGTGTGAAGATATCTTCAAAGCCTGGAAATAGAAGCTGGACCCCAGATGGACCTCAGATTGCTCTAATGCCAGGGTGATATGCTCTAGAAGAGAGTAAACTCATCACTACTCTTTCAAGGTCACTTCAGAAACCCACAGTGTGCCTTTAGGTCCTTAAGCCACAGCAGTACTTGACATTTGCACAAGGTGCCTTTTCGTTCCACCTCCTCCCACGTGGCTGCATACAGGTAAAAAGTTATGACACAGGACTGCCACAGCACACAGTTAAGCACAGGGAAGTTAGTCATTTTTGCACAGGGTGAGGTTTGGTGGTGGAAAGTTTTCATGATTTGCAAGAAGCATGAAGCAGATCCATGATCCAAGACTTAAGAATAAACCACTGACTGAGTAAGGGACTCCTTAAGATAAAATATCTGCTAACATTGTTAAAAGAAAACTTTTCTGGCCAAAATTGAGGGAGTCACTGTCAATTATCTTGTTTCCTTTAACAGCCCTTAATTCAGGTTCCTAATGGGTAAATTTGGTCATTTAGAACTTCTCTTTCACCTTCAATGATTATCCAGAGCAAAAGCTAACTGTACAAATTTAGAAAACTGTAACAAAATGAAAAAGAATGAGTCAGAATCCCCTACCTAATAGGCCCATTTGTATATACTCACCTTCAGCACCATATTTTAAATGGTTGTAATCACATTACACACATACTGTTGTGCCCATCCTTTTTTCTCACTTTAATAACTGACTTGTTCCTTACTCATCTTTTAAATGAATTTTTATTTTGGAATATTTTTTTATTTACAGAAAACTTGCAAAGACAGTACAGAGAGCTCCCATATGTCCCTCATCCAGCTTTGGTTTTTCCTGATCTTACCATCTTACCTTGTCATGACCCATTCGGCAAAACTAAGAAGCCAGCATGGGCACCTTACCTTTAACTAAACTCAACGCTTTATTATGATTTCACCAGTTTCTCCAAATAAGTGATTTTTAATGATGCCGCACATTGATATGGAAGAAAAAATAACCAGATTCTGTCTATGGTAGGCAATATCAAAACCAAAATATGGTTTATCAGGTTATTGCATTAATTTTTATGTTGTTAAAAAGAGATCAGAAAGGAAAAAAAAAAAGAGATCAGTTATCACCACTGTTGTTTGAAGGCAAATATTTCAGTCCTAAATCTAACTAATTAGCAAAAAGAATTAGGTAGTATTAATTAAACATTAAAAGCGCAAATATATATTCCTGTTAAAATTATACTACTAGAATCTTATCTAGGGGGAATATATTTTAGCAATGTGTCCAATCAGTCTTTATTGATATCAATTATGTGCTCAACCTTCTCTCAGGAGCCCACTGCTTGACAAGTGCCTTTTATTTTCCTTTTGTGGTTAAAAATCTCAAAGTCAAGTAAACAATAGAAAATTGACAGAGTGAACATGTAAATGTTGTGGGGATGGAGAACATGGCAATTATCACTGAAATTTTCCTGGCAAATGGAATCCTGGAAGATGTTGAAAAGAAGAAATACAAACTTAAAGAGATGTAAGCAAAGTGTCTTGTAGAGAAATGAAGATTGTACCAGAATTCCCGGGACCCTCCTTGGGGTTGAAACAGCACTTCCTGGTGATCATTAATGTAATTGAGTGTTTGCTACATGACAGGAACTCAAAAAACGTGGCAGCACATGGATCTAAAAGAGCAGCTATTTGGTCTCCCCAAATCGATGAGTTGTAGATCTCAGTATAAACCTCTGTGAAAGAATGAAAGCAGAACTTTTTTCATGGGCACCCAGCAGATGTTTTTGACCAAAGAACAATGATGCCTAACATTCATAGAGCACTTGCTTTGCTTCAGGTGCTCTTTCTGTACACTTTACAGGTTTTACTCACACGGTCCTCACAGCATCCTTATGAGGCAGGTTCTTCTATTCCCTCTACTGAAAGCTGAAGAAACAGAGGCACAAAAAGTCATGCATCTAAGGCCATTAAAATGGTAAGCATACCAGTTGTATCCAATTTCCCCAGTTACGTCAAAATCAAAAGTAGAATATTACACTTTGGTAATGCAGCCTGAGGTTTAAAATTATATGGGTTCTTCTTCAGTTTCATATAGGTCTCTTAGAAATTTAACCAATTTTTATAAACAAATGAAAGATTTGTGCCCAAACAATTTAATAGCAATTGCAGACATTAATTTAGGGAACTCTAGAAGATCTTCTGTTTTGAACTGTTCCAGAAATCTTTTCTTTCTTATTTTAATGTCTTTTAGCTATTTTGAACCCTCAAGATATGTATGTATCAAACTCTGTCCATTTAGACATGCTCTAACCAGGCACTTTTTGATTATTTTTCCCCTTGGGGCCTGTTTCACCCTCTAATATGTCAGAGGTGGGCACTGCTGAAGGCATGATCCCATCGACAGCCCAAAATTAGCAGGACCCTTCCTCAAACCAGAGCAATTTACGGGTTGATAATATTATCTCATGACCTAAAAACAGGGAAACCTTTGTCCAGTGCTCTAATGTCAAATTACTGTGTTTTTTCCCCTTCTTTATTTATTTTAACTTCGGTTTTCTAGTTTGGCTGTTTAAGTTTGCAACAGTAATCAAGTATTTGTTAAAGTTGTGCCTGTTATTATGCTGGTTTTATATGATTTAACGTCATGTTTAATGTGTTTCTTACTAGGTATGATTAAGAAGTTGGATACAGAATATTTTCTATAACATCTACTGTTTAAATTTGGCCAATTTTTTATTCTCTTGGCTCCACAATGTTCAGAAAAACAAGATACATCATTACTCATGTTATATGGTCATCATGCCACCAATAAATTCTAATATTTAGTGGGTGGTGACATACATTTTACCATTAACAATATCATGCTCACAAACCCTTCCAGGTAACTGTTATTATTTTCCCATTCTACAGATTGGGGCCTAAGCTATAGCACTGCGGTGAATTGAGTGTCCAATATCACATGCCTATTACTGCACAGCCAAGAGGCAGCACAGATATTTTGCCTCGAGAACTCCTGTTGTGAACCATGCCATTAATATTCTACTCAGTGTATAATAGGAAAAAGTTCCTTGAGCATGGTACTGATCACTGAAGTTACTTACAAAAATATGAAAACAGAAAAATCAGAAAACACTATGCACACATCCAGATAGAGAGAGAAAAACCGAAATTTGAAAATTAACAGAGGATGTTGAAAGTACTTTTGATTCAGAGCCAATGTTGAATTTCTCCTCGATTGCTTGTTTGTGTTCCTCCAGCGTCCCTGTAAAACCGCTACCACCAGGCACCACTGCGACGTGTGTTATCCGCCTGCTTGGATGGTACACAATGCCCTTAGTGTTTACCTAAGAGTTGGCTTCTGTAATTACAGTCCTCCCTGTTAATATTTCACCTTTCATGCTCTTTATAGGGCACATTTATTGCTTGAGTACTTCTAAAGCTCGTTGGAAAAAAACAGATCGCACGTAAGTTAAAGTGTCTTCCAGCGTGTGTATGGCTTCAGAAGCATAGAGTGCTGCGTATGCTGATATGTGACACACCTGGGATTTATTGGCAGTACATTTTTGTTCAGGTAACTGCAGTCCCAGATGTGGTCTATTTTTTTTATAGTTTCTGTAGCAATAAAATGAAGTAAAATCTGTTTTCTCTTTATAATGTGATTAAATAAATAAATCTAACCTGTTCTATTTTCTCCCAATGGTCTCAGCCAATTACAAATTGAAAAGTGAAGACGATAAATATTTTTCCAATGCTTAAAATGGGGTGAAAAGGAATTTGCTTTTATTGAAATACCATGCAAGAAAGATGTATTTTATCTCTAATATTATTTTGGCTACTCAATGACCAAACCAAAACTTCTTACTAGTGCAGGCCTACATCGAACCCAGGTCTCCGGATGGCAGGCAAGAATTCTGCCACGGAGCCACTGTTGCACCACCCTCTTCTTTTGCTTTCTTTATCAAGTTCCTAGTGCCCTAGAAACACACAATAAGAGTTACATCATAAAAGACCTACTAGTAAAAAGCAGGCACTAGAGTTGAATTGATTAGAATACAGTTGCTAGGTTTATTCCCATACTAGGTCGCTGAAGTCAGAACTTCATAGAATATATCATCCGAAATAAAAATCTTTACAGGAATCTTGCTGGTGATAGTACAAGGAGATGGTTTTGACTAGCATTCAGCATCATATTTTTGGCTCTAGTAGTACATATTGGGCAAGTTATCTAATTTCTTAACTCTCATTTTTAAAAAATCCTTATCTTTCTCACCTGTAATAAAATGATAATAAAATTGAACTACAGGTATAAGGTATACAGGTATAAATATTTATACAGATATAAATAAAAATCATGCATGTTAAACAACTAGCACGTATTCTGGAAATTAGGAGGTGGAATAGTGTAGTGAAGAAGTCAAGGCTTGGCTTCACGCTGCTTGAGCCTAAATACTTGCTCCACACTTTCCTAGCTGGGCAACTCGTGAGCTAGATAACACTTAGCTCAGTGCTCAGTAAGGTTAACCCTCAATAATGCTGACCTCTCCACTCTCTATTCCTTAACCCAAACTCTTGCTAATCTCTTCCCCACTCACCAAGTTTTTTCTTCCCTTTCTCTGTCCAGAACAATAACAAACTTTTTAGGCTAGTATTTAAGGCATTGCCTGCTCTGCCTGAAACAGTCCAAACCCAGGCACTGTGCCTCATCAACAGAGTTTGTGCAAGTTTAATCTCTTCCAGTTATTTCTCTCCTAAATAGCCAGATGTTTCATTTGACATCACCACTAGACAAATCAAACCAAAACAACAAAATAGTACTGTGATCCAAGCTCACGGCTATGGAACATCATGTAACCTCTAATTACTAAGGTTAACATTTGGAAAACTGGTGTTGATTCATAAAGAAATGGATAGCTACTGAAAACTACTGGACTAACCCATTCTTTGAAACGAATCTTTCCAAAGCCATCAATTTTAGCTTCAGATTTCATTTTTCAAAGCCAATACTTTTGCAAACATCCTTAAAAAAGGAAAACCAAGCTGCAGTATCTGTTTACTCTAGGAGTTAAATGATGCATGTAACATCTCTGGCACACAGTACACAAGAGTGACTAGATTAGCTTTTAAATTACATTTGACTGCAAAGTGACCTATACTTATTTACGTTGGTTTATATCAGAGAATGCCCTGAAGTTTTCAACTAACACTAAAAAATAAATCAGATACTCTGATTAACTAAAAAGAAAAAAAAAAATCTTTATTTGCCATATGCCAAAGCAGGAGTTAGTCCACAAATGCCCAGCATTAGAAATGCTTACAGAGAAAAAGACACCAAATGTTCTCATCTATGTTTTCATTACTTGCTCTCCTTCTTTACCCCTAGTTAATTGGAAAAGTGCAAACTTTTAAGTCAATTTGTATATGTATATATCCTGGTTCCATTACTTAATAATTCTGGGGATCTTTGGCAAAATAGTTAACCTCTCTGTGCCTCAAAGTCCCCATCTATAAAGTGGAAATGGCAAAACAGTAAGTTCCTGAGAGTACTGTTGAGAGGATTAAATAATACATGTAAAGCTCTTTAAGCAATGATTTTGTACAGTAAGTGCAAAATCATTGTTTAAAGTAGATATTAGTTATATTAATGCCCTGATAATACAACATGAAAAAAAAGTTCATGTTTCCTTTCACCAAAGAGATTTCCTTAGCGTATAAGGATAAGTGCAGGAGAATTTGGTAAACCATCAGTTTACATCAACTTTATTAAAATCGCCTTGGCCAGGAGCAAGATTTGAAGTCTATAGCCTAAAGTTGCAATAGAGAGCCAGAGAGCAGATGGGGGACTGCAAAAGAATCTTCCTGCAGAATTTGAAAACCCAGCTGAAGTGAGTCCCAATATGAGATGATGGCAAACCCAAAAGAAAAGATGTCGAGGACCTAAATGTAGGCAGTGACAGCAAATCCAGAGAGGATGGGAGAGACATGAGGTGCTTGAAAGGACAGAAACTATAAATCACTGATGTATTAGGTTTGGTGCCAAACAAATCAACTACATCAAGTTAGTTTTGAAACTTTCTAGAGCAGAGACTCTTCTCTTTTTCCTCCAGTACATGCTTCATACAAGTATTTTCACTAATCCTAAAATTCATTTCAGCTCTTCAATTTTCAAAATAATTGTTATATGGCAAATTGTAGGGGATATGAAAGAATGTTAACATGGTAAGATATGATTAGCTTCATTAGTACATCAGGTTAAACTATCCATATGTTAATCAATATATTTATGTTAATTGTTAATTTTCATGTCTGGCAACAAAGGTGCAAATTGTGGCATCATCTGACCTTCAACACACACATGACACCAGTGATACCATGCTTTTTTTTTCTTACTAAGTTGTGCAACTGCTAAAATTAATTGCACCCCAGGGCTATTATATTATGCATGAATTGTCACCCGAATGAATGACAATGTTTGAGAGAGAGTGAAAGAACAGGGATTTAGATGTGTTCTCAGTGAGTGCTGCCAGCTACATGACAACTGACATGATACCCAATTACAGGATCACTAATTAAGGCTATCAAACAAGGCTGTCCATTCTGCCCGTCATGAGGATTTTCAACTTTGGCTTTTGAATTTTCTTTCAGTAAATAGGAAAAGAAACTTCTCATAGCAGTTATTCCTGGCATTCTGAAACTATGAGTTATTTGATAAGGCAGAAAATATGGTAATTTTGCTGTGCCTAATTCTAAGAAGTAACAAAGTAGCAACAAAATGCTTTGATTTCATCTTTCTTATCTCAGAACTCAGAAAGAACTAAGAAAGTCAAGTATATGATTCTCCTCTTAAGAAAGAACCAGTGAAACTAAATTCCCAAAAGTTTGATTTCATTGGGAATGCAAAGACATGCCATGGAGGAAAAAGACTTAGCCATTCATTATCTTCTTTATTGGAAAAGAATTTAGCTACTTAAGAGGCATAGCTTTTATAGCTACTTTGTTCAGAAATAAGATGGACATGATGGCTCAAGTTCTCCATGAGCAGAATGGGGCTTTTATTCCATAAGATAATATATAACGAATGCCTTAGTTTCTGGGATGAAATGCCTGGAAATTTGCTTACATAGTGTATTAGTCAGGGTTCTCTAGAGAAACAGCTAACAGGAGATATCTGTAAATATGAGATTCTATAAAAGTGTCTCATGCAACTGTGGGGATGGGCTAGCAACTCTGACGAAGGGCATTGATGAACACCCAGGGGAGGCTGGCTGAAGAAGAAAGGAAAGTTTCTCTTCCCCGGTAAACGTTTTCAGCCAATTGGATTAAATCTACCTGAAGGGATTCTCTCCTTGCAGTAGATGCTCCCTTAATTGATTGTAGATGTAATCAGTCACAGATGCAACCTACTGATGCAATTTCATGCATCAGCCTCTTGGTTTATTAAGTAGCCATGAAGTGTTCTTGCAGTAGTGGTTAGGCCAGTGCTTGCTTGACCAGACAACCAGGTACCATCACCTGGCCAAGCTGACACATGAGCCTCACCATCACACATATGATCATATATAATATATGTACATGAATATATTCTTTATATTATTATTTAATGTATATACATATATGCATATTATTTAGTGTGTTGTGTGTCTAATGTTTTCACCAAAATGACCTAGAAATTTCTTGACTGTTGTTTTAGTTTACCAAAGCCACCAGAATGTCTTGTAATAAAAGGGGATTTATTTAGTTAAAGGTGTATAGTTCTTCAGAGGAAAGACAGCTAACTTTCAACTGAGGTTCTTTCTTATGTGGGAAGGCACAGGGTAGTCTCTGCTGGCCTTCTCTCCAGGCCTCTGGGTTCCAGCAGCTTTCCCTGGGGTGATTTTCATTCAGCATCTCCAAAAGCCTGGGCTGAGCTATGAGTGCTGAGATGAGGTATGCTGAGCTGCTTGGGCTGTGCTGCATTGAGTTCTCATTTCATCTTCCAGCCAATTAAATCAAACATCATTCATTGCAGCAGGCATGTCTCCTAGCTGACTGCAGATGTAATCAGCAACAGATGAGCTTCACATGCCATTGGCTCATGTCCACAGCAACAGAACTAGGCACTTTCACCTGGCCAAGTTGACACCTGAAACTAATTACAACTGTTATCTTAGAGAATAAAAGCATGCTCCATTTATATGGGCATTTAGGCACACACACATTTAATATATATTTATTAATTACACATTAATTTTCTAGATCTTCTTTGAAAATAATTTGTGCTTTTACCCATTTAAAAATGGAATTTCTATTTTTCTTCAATTCAATACCTCTTAAAATAGAGCCATGTAACTATGGGAAATTACACAATTGATATCTTCAGTGCAGTGCTAGGTCACATCCAGGATAAGTTCATTAATATGCTATAGGAGGAGAAGAGGGAGAACTGAGAAGAACAAGAGTTGTAAGAGGTATAAGAAGAAGATGGACTGCTAGGGAAACCCTGAACACCTACAATATAATACTGTTAATTGACAGATGGCCACCTAATGATCTGGGGAAATGCTGCTGATCCACTGCCCATAGCACCCAGCTGACTGCAGAAATCAGTTATGCTAGTCAAGACCAGCTGACCTGCAGAGTAATGAGCAATAATGAAGGCCTGTGCTCATAAACCGCTGAGTTTGGGGGTGGCTGATTAAGCAATGAAGGAGTTGATTCATTGCTTTAATTCCCTGAGATTATGGAGTTACTTCACCAACTATCTTCTTTTGCTGACTAATATGACTAGTAACAAATTATTGGCAACACCACTGACACAAGTAAAGGGTGACAACCCCATGGTTGAGATCAGCCAGTCCAAAGTGACAGGTGCTCAAATTCTGCTATTGGCAATGCCCTTAGAAGGCTATTAGGTTTTGGAACAATTTTGTGCATCCCTAGTTTTGAGGATGGTGCTTCAGGTATGATCTTGAAAGAAAGGTCGACTTTCTGCCCCACTTCTATTGGACCATGAATGTTTAATACAGGAATGCTCAGGAAAGTTTTCATTTCATGATCAGGCCTACCTGAAAAAAAGTTAAAGATTAAAAACTAATCTAGTCCAAGTTCATGAATAATTATCAAACCAAGCTCCAGAGAAGTAAAGTGGTTTGTGCAAGTTCAAAAAGCAAGGGGTAACAGAGCAGGAATTCAAACTACTCCCTTCTAGAATCACCTGATCCAGCCACTTGCCTCCCACAATGTCTTGTGACTTTTAATCTAGAGAATAAGGATGCCTTCTGAAAGCCAAGAAATGACTTAACATCTTTGGTTGGATTTTTTTTAATTCAGTTAATGAAAAAATATTTACTAAATGACAGTCAACTTCAGTAGGCGCCTTCTTACAGAAAGTTAGTCTAAAGTTATACAATTGCAAGATTGAGACAGCCTTTTTGCAAATCTCTGTTTCATTAGTTACTCAGTGTTCATTAAGATCAGCAAAAAAATCCATTCCCCTCACACTTCTTTTGTAAAAAAAAAACAAAAAAACAAAAAAACTAATGTTCCTTTAGGTCTGATATTCTAAATACAGAACTTTTATTATCAAATATTTGCTTTTTATGTAACCCCATAAAAAGAATAGGAACCTTATCCACAGTAGTAAACCATCATTGTATTGGATTTCCTTCACACTAAAGTATGGTCTGAATATTACAGATGAGCTGCATTAGGGTTGCCAGCCAAGAGCAAGTTGATGGTGTCTGCTCACAAACTCAGGACTAACGTGGGCACTGCCTTCTGCTCGGCTGCAAGGAGTGAGAGCAGACAGGAGATCTTCAGGACAATAGCTATTTACTGTGTAGTAAAATCATAGATAAAAATAAATACTCCTTTTCTTGGAAAAAGATAAGCCGCTCACTTAGTAAATTCCACATCTGGCTTTACCCATGCTGCACCTTCATCAAGCAATCTTTATTAAAATGTACTGGGTTCATTTCCTAGTGAAGGATGCATAAATATGGATATGAATGACAATTATTTACATATTATCACATTTATCAATTCAACAAGTCACAATGAAAAGTTTATCAGATACCATCACAAGGCTAGTGCAAATTTTAAGATTCATATATTTTACTGCTTAGTTACAGCAGAATAATTAATAAAGAACTTGCTGTGTTTTTAGATATATTTTGGACAACAGGCTTCTCCCTGGTAACAATGAGAACTTTCCACTTTACAGACTGTAACACAGGCAAACTTCATTTTACTGCTTTTCTATTTATTGCATCTCATGGTCAAGTTTTTTACAGATTGAAGTTTTGGGGCAACTCTGCATCAAGCAAGTCTGTTGGCACCATTTTCCAACAGCATATGCTGACTTCATGTCTCCGGTCACATTTTGGTAATTTAAAAAATATTCCAAATTTTTCCATTACTATTTTGTCTGTTATGGTGATCTGTAATCTTTGACGTTTCTGTTGTAATTGCTTTGGGGTGTCATGCTTTGCACCCACATAAGACGGCAACTTTAATTGGTAAGTGCTGAGTGTCTGACTGCCACACCGACTTGCCATTCCCCATTTGTCTCCCTTCTCTCAGGCCTCACTATTAGAGGCAACAATATTGAAATTTGACCAATTAATAACCCTATAATGACCTCTAAGTGTTCAAGTGAAAGGAGGAGTCACATGTCTCTCACTTTAAATCAAAAGCTAGGAATTATTAATCTTAATGAGGAAGGTATATCAAAAGCTGAGATAGGCTGAAAGCTAGGCCTCTTGTGCCAAACAGTCAGCCTAGTTGTGAATGTAAAGGAAAAGTCTTGAAGGACATGAAAATGCTACCTCTGTGAACACATGAATAATAAGAAAGCAAAATAGACTTATTGTTGATATGGAGAAAGTTTTAGAGTTCTGGATAGATCAACCCAGCTACAACATCTCCTTAAACCAAAGCCTAATCCGGAGCAAGGCCCTAACTCTCTTCAATTCTAAGAGAATGAGGGAGGTGAGAAAGCTGCAAAGAAAAATTTGAAGTTAGCAAATGTTGGTCATGAGATTTAAGGAGAGAATCTCTCTCCATATTATATAGGTGCAAGGCAAAGCATTGAGTGGTGATAGAAATTGCAGCAACTTATCCAGATCTAGCTAAGATAATTGGTGAAGGCAGCTACACTAAACAACAGATTTTCAATTCAGATGAAACAGCCTTCTATTGGATGTCATCTAGGATTTTCATAACTAGAGAGAAGTCAATGCCTGGCTTCAAAGCTCAAAGGACAAGCTGACCGTTGTATGAGGAACTAAGGCAGCTGACAAAATTAAGTTGAAACCAATGTTCATTTGCCATTTCAGAAGTCCTAGGGCCCTTAAGAATTATGCTAAATGTACTCAGCCTCTGCTCTATGATTGGAACAACAAAGTCTAGATGACAGCACATCTGTTTACATAATGGTTTACTGAATATTTTCAGCCTACTGTTGAGACTTACTCCCCCAAACAAGAGTCCTTTCGATATATGACTGCACGTTGTCAAAGCACCTGGTCACCTAAGAGCTCTGATGCAGATACACGAGATTAATGTTGTTTTCATGCTTGATAACACAGCATCCATTCTGTAGCCCATAGATCAAGGAATAATTTTGACTTTCAAGTCCTGCTATTTAAGAAATACATTTTCATAAGGCTATAGCTGCTATAGAGTGATTTCCTCTGATGGATCTGGGAAAAAGCCACTGAAAACTTTCAGGAAAGGATTCAGCATTGTAGATGTCATTAAGAACATTTGTGATTCATGGGGGGAGGTCAAAATTTCAACATTAACAGGACTTTGGAAGAAACTGATTCCAGCCCTCATGGATAACTTCAAGGGACTCAAGACATCAGTGGAGGAAGTCACTGCTGATGTGCTGGAAACAGCAGGAGGACTAGAATTAGAAGTGGAGCCTGAAGTATTGGTGCAATCTCATGATAAAACTTGAATGGATAAAAAGTTTCCTCTTTTACATAAGCAAAGAAAGTGGTTCCTATTGATGGAATCTACTCCTGATGAAGATGTGAAAACTGTTGAAATGACAATAAAAGATTTAGAATATTCTGTTAAGTTAGTTATTGAAATGGCAGCAGGGTTTGAGAAGACTTATTCCAATTTTGAAAGAAGACGTACTGTGGGTAAAGCACTATCAAATAGCATGTCATGTGAAATGAAGAGTCAATCAAGCCAGCAAGCTTCACTGTTGTCTTGTTATAAGAAATTGCCACAGCCCCTCCAAACTTCACAACTACCACCCTTAGCAGTCAGCAGCCAACCACATTGAGACTACACCCTCCACCAGCAAAAAGATTACAACTTGCTGAAGGTTCAGATGATAGTTAGCTTTTTTTATCAATCAAGTATTTATTTATTTATTTATTTTTTATATATTTTTTTTATTTGCATATGGGCAGGAGGCACCAGGAATCGAACTCCAGACCTCCAGTATGGCAGGCCGGAGCTCTGCCTGCTGAACCACGGCAGCCTGCCCTTTTTTTTTTTTTTTTAATTTTTTTTACAATCAAGTATTTTTAAGGATGTTATTGTCTAATGCTCTTGTGCACTAAATAGACTATATTATAGTTTAAACATAACTTTTACATGTACTGGAAATGAAAAAATAATTATATTACTTGCTTTATTGCAATTTCAGTCCTATTGTGGTGGTCTGGAACTGAACCTGCATATCTCCAACAAATAATGCCCACATTACTATGTTGGGGAAGGAAGTTGCAGAAAAATGGTGATACTGTTTAGATACATCGTCAGCTACCAATTTGGGGCCCACATGTCAAACACTTTCACCACATTAGGTCATTTAGTCCTCTGAGCAGTCTGATGAAGCAAACACTATTATCACATCCTTTTCACAGAGAAGGAACTGAGAATCAAAAATGTATATTAGAAAAGCTCGGGTGGGCCACGGTGGCTCAGCAGGCAAGAGTGCTTGCCTGCCATGCCAGAGGACCTGGGTTCGATTCCCAGTGCCTGCCCACGTAAGAAAAAAAAAAAGGAAAAGGAAAGTAAAGCTCTGAAATCTGGCAAACACCGTCGTGGTAGGCAGCAGCAGAATGCTCTTCCTCAAGGATGTCCAAGTCCCCACATCTTGTTAATATGTTATGTTACATGGCAAAGTTTCTAGAATTAATATTGATCTCTAGGTGTCCTGAGAAATGCTGTGTTAGAGACATCTTCTTACACCATTGGGTTTAAAGAGATGATAATGATAATGAGAGTCAGCATCACAATAATAGCTGACATTATTGAACATACCATGATCTAGGAACTGTTAGAATCCTTGTACATGTGTTCAACTCATTCCATATACAAAGTAATGTTATGATGTGGGACAATCTTTATTCATTTCCATATGAAGAAACGGTAACACAGGGAGGTTAAGCAGCTTGTCGTGCGGCCAGTCAGCTGTGGAGTCAGATTCAAACCTCAGCACTCAAGTTCTGAGATTGAGTATCTGACTATAACTGTAAAACATTTGGGCGGAAAGTATGGATCATTCCATTCTCAACAATAATGAAGGCCTAATTAGTTAATATTTATTAAGATTTTACCTTATTTAAACATCACAACCAACCCTATGAAATAGGTTCTGTTGCAGATCAGTTTCCTTGTGAAGCAAACTTTTAGACTGAGATTAAAATACGGAAGTTTACCCAGACAACCTCTCAGGATTGTCACGTACAGGGAAAAGGAAGGAAGTGGGATGGGGAAAAGTTGAACTGTGGTATAAAGGCTGCCCTACAAGGCCTTCGGCAAGGGCAGAGGAAGATGTCCAGAAGGAAACTCGGCTGTGAGCCATCAGCAGGCAATTCCCCCTCCACCACCACCCTTACCCCCACCACCAGCACTACTCTCATCCCCCACCTCCACCAGCAGCAGCACCAGCAGCAGCTTCTGGGGAAATAAGCATTTCAATTCTGGGGTCTAAGTGGAGTGCTGGGAACTGAGTGGCATGCCACATATTTATAGGTGAAAAAGCTGAGGCACAGAGAATAAATTACCTGCTGTGAATAAAATAAATAGTAAGTGAAATAGGTGAGGGATGACTCTAGATCTGTTGGTCCCCAGTTCTTGGACCCTAACCAGTGTGCTATGTTACCCAAAGAGAGGAGAGACTCACTGAGGGACCAAGGGTGGGATTAGCCTGAATGTAGTGGGGACAAACTGATACAACCCTAAGGGCAGCTGCCTCGTTCAGCCCAGATCACAGACCAAAGGTCAAGTGCTCCTTGAGAAGGACATAATAAGGCAAGAATTAATTGAGCATACATTTTGATTTAGGTATAATTATTCTTAGCTATCCTTTAAAAATGATACAAAATACATTCATTAAAAGAACAAGGCCTTAAATTTCTTAAAAAAGGTTTACATGCAAAAAACATGAAAGATTAAAAATGGATGTTGCGATGAATTAGTAGCATAAGAATAGAACTCCCATACCAGTGATCTCCAACTTTCTGGTAAATTAGACTTTCTTCAACTGGAACTCACATATGTATAATTAACTTTGCCTATTTAGGGTATAGAATGGAGTTCTGTGTGCAAACATATTTGTGAAAGTTGATATGCTGCTGTATTTTTATACATGTACTCTAACTCAAATAATTGAATGGTGAATGTAATTGTGCCAGTTTGAAAGGATTTATGTACCCTAGAAAGGTCATGTTTTAATCTTAATCATTCTAGTAGGAGCAGCTGTTTCTTCTAATCCCTGTTCAACACTGTAGGTTGGAAACTTGATTAGGGTATCTCCATGGAGATGCAATTCTCCCCATTGTGGGTATTAACTTTTGAATAGAGGGAGAGGTGATGTCACCCATTCCAGGCAGGCCTTGATTACTTCACTGGAATCCTTTAAAAGGGAAAGTACTTTGGAGAAAGCTGAACAATGATGAGAGCAGTAGAGACAGCAGAACTATAAAGACCATCAGCGAGTGACCTTTGGAGATGAAGGAGAACGCTCCTGGGGGAGCTTCATGAAACAAGAAGCCTGGAGAGAAAGCTAGCAGATGTTACCATGTTCGCCATGTGCCTTCCCAGTTAAGAGAGAAACCCTGAACTTCATCAGCCTTTCTTGAGTGAAGGTAACCTCCTGTTGGTGCCTTAATTTGGACATTTTTATAGACTTACTTTTATTGGGACACTTTCTTGGCCTTTGAACTGTACACTAACAACTTATTAAATCCCCCTTTATAAAGCCATTCCATTTCTGTATATTGCATTCTGGTAGTTAGCACACTAGAACAGTAATGATCATGAATAAACCCCCCAAATTGTTTTACCTCTCTTGACTAATCTAATAGCAATGAAATGAACTCTTAAATCAAATTTTGTTTTCCAAAATTACAGAACTTGTCTTTAATGCCTTTGAAGAACTTAAATTTCCTTTCTAACAAAGGGTGACACTTATACTTTCCATTCCATGTTTAACAAATGTGAACTAATTCAGAAGATTTGAAGAGAAATAATTTTAAACAGGATTACATGGGAGCATAACTAGAAGAATTAAAAGGAGCAAAATGAGGGAATAAAGGAAAGGTAGAGGAGGAGGAAATGTGGAAGCTTCTTTAAGGTTTAACTATACAAGTAGTAAATAACCATGAGGTATAGAACATTAGAACTGGAAAAGATTTTGGGTGCTTTGTAATTCCAACATTCTCTCTGATTAATAGATCTCTGCAAAACCGCTAACAAATCTCGCTGTTCCCATAATTGTACTTTCATCATGTCTTTAAATATAAAGACAAGAAACTGTCAAATGTCTTTCCAAAGTCAAACTATAATATGTCTATGGTAGAGCATTCTCCAGATTTTCTAGTCATATAAACGTTATCTAAAAAGGAAATGAGTCTGGTCTGGCATAAATTCCTAGTAAATTTATTCTATGATCATTGCATTTTTTTCTAAGGATTCATGAAGCCACTGTTTATGAATCCATTTGAGAACATGGCCAGGGGGTGAGATCATGCCCACATACTGATATTATAATTCAGCATTTTTCTGCTGTTTGATAATTTGCAATATTTCAATGATTTCCCAAAGATTTCTCCCAATGGTAAGCAATTGTAAAAGCTATTTTTGTAAGAATTTTTCAATGGATTGTAATATGAAGATTATTCCCCTTAGTGAAGAAGACATTTGCAAAATGGAGTTATTCTCAGCCAAAGAAATGTTTGAGCAGAAGCTGGATGATGTTCTGTCATACCATTAAGAGCTCCTGCTTTCTTTCTGACTCCTGTAGATTATAGTCTTTCCTTTGCCCATGTATTAATTTATTAAATAAATGGCTTTGGGGGGCAACAAGTTTTTCTAAATTAGTATGTACAAGATACTGTGATGGACACCAAAGTGACAAAGGAAAATAAGACAAAATCTAAGCTATAGAGTTCATGCTCTTCTTACCATCACCAAAAAGTCTGGGGACTCATTAAGTAAAACGCTTCCTAAAAATTTACTTTTTAATTAAATGAATAAGTTAGAAACAAACCACCATGTTTATTGCCAAGATGATCACCAAGCAACAGCTAACCTGCAAACAGGACTTAGTTTTTAATACGCTAATCTGTAAGAGCAGAATAGAATTTTGGTGTTTCTCAAACGTATACGTCCATAGACATTGCTCCTCACTCCCGACTTGAGCAGTCTCAAATAAGTAGGGTTTTGTGGAAAGAATCAATGTTTATAATCTGGGTGGGAAATAATAGGCATTCAGGGAGATGTGTCTTTAGTATTACTCTATTTTCCATTCTGTCATCATAACTGAGCAACTCTAAGGCAACCAATGAGTAAGTGCATGAGTGACCATATGTATGCTGGAGCCAATGTCACACAAAGTCTTACAAATGTAAAAACCTATTTTTATACTGATGTGAGTAGCTTCAGAATTTATTCTGTATATTGATACTCAAATTCAGAGATACTATATGCTAACGGAATGATGGGCTTGCATAGCCCTAATTTTTCCATCAAACAGAAGTCAATTTTTCTTTTAGGAAATTCTTTTGAACTCTTCAAATAAACTCAATGCCATCTACTGAACAGTGGTTCTCAATTTTTTGTCTACAGAACAGTTATATGAAAACTCTTGGGATACTTACTAAAAATTGCAGATTTTATAACCCTACGAAAATCAGGACCTCTAGTAACAGTATCCAAATATCTGCATTTTTAAAGAAAGTCTCTGAATGATTCTAATGCACACTAAAACTGAAGACTAAAGTCCAGTGTTTCCTATGTTGTGTCTCAATTTCAAGATATTTCTTCTTATAGCGCACCATTTTAAATCCCTGGCCGGGATAGAGTGACACTACAGGTAAGCAATCTGCAGGTAAGTCAGAAGCATTATTGTATCAACAGTGGCAACTTCATTAAAATTCAAATTTTTTCATGAAAAAAAGGAAGAAACAAAGATGGATACTTTAGGATTAATTTCCATCTCACTGTGGTAAATTGGAGAAGCTAAGAAGTCAGAGGAAGGCAATGAGCATGAAGACAATGAGATGATATGCTTAAAGGCATCTTTAGTACATATTTATTTATTAAGAAGATAAAATTAAGACCAGGTATGGGGAGGGTTATGGAGAAATGACTGTCTGAGCTTACATTCCTGACTCCTTTGTCAACTCCTCAGCTCTTTGTTACAGAGGCTTAACAAATAAGGTAATCTTGCTGGCAAATCCTCCAGACTAAGCACAGTCAGATATTTCATTGCTGCCAGTACCTGGAGGAGAACCAGTGAACCAATGGAATTTGGGATTAAGGCTGTTGAGCATTTTGGTGTCGGACAGGTGGAACCTCTGTTGTGGGCGCAGACGAGGGATTCCTGCTTGTTCCTCTGGGGCAGCTTGTCCAACTGATAAAACATATTTTAAAGACAGCATACTCACGAGCTCAATCTTTTGTGGCCCATTGTCCAAGAGGAACCATTTTTCCTCACTTGAGTCAAGGCCTAAATGGAGAGAGGCTTACCCCTATGCCTCGGGAAAACATTCACAGTTTTTCCCTCCTGACACACCTGAAAAAAAAGCCTTCCAGGTTTGCCACAGCCTTAGAGGACTCAAAACCTGTCTGTGCTTCGTGGGGAATGTTAGACCACATGGGCAGGCAAAGAAAAACTGTAAACCATCAAAATAGGCACCAAAAAGTCATGGACTAGGAGGAAATATTTAGAATCCACTTAAATAACAAGGGTCTGGTATCTAAATATATATAAAAAAATTTACAAATCAATATTTACAAATGTTTTTAGTTATTTACAAATAACTATATAGTTACTTACAAATAAACTATCCAGCAGAAAAGATGGTCAAAGGATATGAAAAAAAAAAAAATACAGAAACTCCCACCTAAGAAAAACTCTTCCACATGTACACAACTAGGCATGTGTAAGAATATGTTTCAGCAGTACAGAAAAAAAAATGAGAGCAATCTAAATGTCAATGAACAGGGCAATAAATAAATGGATAAACAAATATTTTTATTCATGTATTTGAATACCAAAATTAAAATGAATAAATTAAAAATTGTATTAGTTTGTTAGCTGCCGGAATATAATATGCCAGAACTGGAACAGCTTTGCAAAAGAGGAATTTAATAAGTTGCAAGTTTACAGTTCTCAGCCTGTGGAAATGTCCAAACTAAGGCATCCAAGGAAGGATACCTTAATTCAAGGAAGACCTATGTGGCCACAACACCTCTGTCAGTTGGGTAGTCATGTGGCTGAATCTGCTGGTCCCTTGCTCCTGGGCTCCATTGCTTTCAGCCTCTGTTCCTGTGGGAGTTCCTCACTTTGCTTCTCCAGGGCTGGCTTTCATCTCTTGGCTTCCCTTGGCTCTCTCTAGGTTCTGGCTTAACATCTCATGTTGATGTCTGCTGGACTCCAAGCATCTCCAAATATCCAGGTCTCTCTTTTTTCTGTTGGTCCTGAAGTTTCTGTTCTCTCTGCCTCTGTTGGCTCTGTCATTTCTATCATTGCTGACTCTCTCCAAAATGTTTCCTCTTTTAAAGGATTCCAGTCACATCTCCATCTAATCAAAGTTAATACACACAATTGGGTGAGCCACAACTCCATGGAGATAACCTAATTGAGTTTCCAGCCTATGGTACTGAACAGGGATTATAAGAAATGGCTGCCTCCACAAGACGGACTCAGGATAAAAACATGGCTTTTCAGGGGTACATAATACCTTCAAACCAGCACAGAAATATATGAATCAACAAAGATAAATTTCAAACAGTATTATATGGAAAAACCCAAATATATGGGTTATAAATGTGATACTATTTACATAAATTTTATAAGCCATCAAAATAATATTATACGTTTATGCATACACATATAGTAGACTTTTAAAATCATGCATGGGAACAGAAAATAGTGAACTGAGGATAATAATGGCTTCTATAAAAAGGAGGTGGGTGGAAAAGAAAACCAGAGCATTAAATGTCATAACTGAATCTCCAATGGTTTAATTCTAAGCCAAATGAAAAAGAAGAAAATAAGGTGTAACTATGACTTGACTAATGGGTACACACATGTTTATTATACTGCCTTTTTAACTTTACTATATACTTGAAATATTTTTATGGAATGCAAGAAGGATGTATGTAAGCGGTCTTAAGCTTAAATGAGCAACAACTTGAGTTTTCAATTTGGAAGAAAATAACCAAATCCCAGTTAAGAGAATAAAAAGACATATTCAATACAAATTTCATGAAATTATAAGCTGTAAATATAAGGTTAAAATTTTACACGCTTTCATCCTGAAAGAATAAAGAAAGAAGAATCAGACTGGAAACAGATTTCTCATCTTCAGTTCTTGATGGCAGAACATATACATTCATACCCCATTGTAAAGAAAGAACTCTAATCTCAAAATCCTACTCCAAGCAAAGATGTAATTCTTATATGAAAGCAAAAGAAAGGCATTTTTTTGATTTGCAGGAAATAAAGTGCATGCCCTCTATAATCATCCAAATACACTTGAGGAAAATACCAACCATGCCGATACCAAATGAAATTTAATGAAAACAAATTAACAAAATAAAGGAAAGCAAAATTCATAAAAGAGTGGTTAAAATGGTTTTACCATGCATATTTGTACTTGAACTTGTGACTAGGAATTATAATGGCAGTATCAAATAATGAATCTCAAAATGCAGACATTATTATACTTCATAAATTAAAATTTCAAACTACCTAAGTATTACCTAGTAGTTGGGGAAGTAAATGCATTCCAAAAGTCTTCCTCAGTAGAGATTTTGGGCAATTGATCATTTGAAATGTCTTGTGTAGGCTTAGTAATTATTTAATGTTGCTCTGATAGTAGATAAAAATTTATATAAATGATTACAGTGAGAATATAACCAGTAATAGAATGAGAAACATAATAGTATTTCCAACTAAAAGAAGGGAGGACAAGGGGACCAGAAAGAAACTTACTCAAGTCAGCATGGAGAAAAAGTTGTAAATGGGGAACAAGAACAAAATTTGCTCAATAAATAACTTAAAATATGATGAAAATATTTTAAAATATAATCACAATAAATAGGATGGGTTAATTACTTTATTCAGTAGCAAATATCAGATTGAATAAAATAAGGAAATCAGCAACATGCCATTTACATGACATGTGAAACCAACTGTCAAAGACAAATTAAAAGTAAAGAAATGAGTAAATCATGGACATATAAAGAACAAAAGTTATATGGCAATATCAACATGAGATAGAAGGCAATTCAAGGTCAAAGATATGAAAAGAGACTAATCATATCTAATGGTTGCTGCACACTTCCAATTTAGCTTGAGCCATATGAAATGGTTATTTTCTAGTTCAAAAGTAGCCAAATATTGACAATTTCAAAAAAGATTGACATATATGTATTAAAAGACTATAAGAAGTAAATCAAACACATCACTGCATTGTAATCTAGTAAAATAATTATTCAACATTGGGAAATGTTTAGCATTATGAGAGAAAAATGAAAAGAAAAAAGAAATATAAGGTGATATTAATAGATGCCAAAACACCTTTTCTGAAATTCATCAACCATTTCTAACAAAACCTCTAAGAAAAGCAGAACTAGGAAAAGAAACATTAAAACACTCCCCCCCCAATTAGCAAACAAAGCTAATTACAAAATATTTCATCATATATCATCAAATATATCCAAGGAAATCCAAAGAAAATCAGAAAAGCAATATAACGATGATCTCTATCACAATATTTAACTTGTTTTTAATAAAATAAAATGGGGGAAACCAATATTTTTACTTCCATTCTATCTGATTGTTTTTGGAAAAAAAAATCCAAAGTATTCTTCTGAAAAATTTTAGACTTAATAAGAATGATTAGTATTGAAGGTGAAAAAATTTGCAAAACCTGGTAGCTTTTCTTTACATTTTTATTAGGCTGAAATAAATATAGGGAGGAAAATCACAGTAATAACCACTGACTACCAATTCACTGAAGGGTCCATCAGAACACTCTGTTGATCAAATGAACTCAAGTTTTTACTGCTTATGGAATTAAAGAAGATACGACCTCCACGGACTCTTTCAGTCTCAGAAGGAAGACGTCAAGGTGGTAGGGGGATGATACTTATAAGGTTTCAGGATTTGTATTTAAGGTGGATCATTCCACATAAAACAGGAATCCTGATTGGGGTTAGACAAGTTAGTGATAGAATAGTTTAGGATTGATGGACACAGTAAAATGAAGGTTTTGTAACAAATGTAAAGCCTAAATAACTGACAGGAGGGCAGAAAAATATTTATTCTGATAAGGGCAAGTTGAATAGTCTTTTGTTTGAATGAATGAAATTTCTGGAAGTTCCTGAAACAAATAATACAATTATTTGTAAAGTCATATCCTGGGGTATTTCCTGTAATAATAAAATCCCATTATTGCAGATAATTGAATAACAAAGTCATCTTATTGAGGGGAGTCTTAGTTATTAATCTGATTAATCTGTGGCTATAAATGGTTTCATATTTCATGACCAAAACTGTAAAATCTCTCATTCTAAATTAAATAGACACAATTCTTATAGAAAGCTGTAAAGAAGTTAAATAAAAGAAACTTAGGTGGGAAAACTTAGAGTAATTCAAATGTGTCCCTACCTAATTATTATATGAAATCAATGGAATTGCAATCAAAACTATTACAGAATTTGGGGATAATTGTAAAAACAGATGTGAAATTTCATATCAATAAACACATTTTTTAAAATTGTTCTAAAAGTTTTAAATTATAAAATGATAGAGGAAATTAACTATATAATATGGCAAAGTTTGTTATAATCTTTATTTAAAGTGGTATTAAATTAGTAATAAATAATTAAATCAGTAAATAAACTATAGAGTCCCAAATTGATTTAAATGTATTTAAGAGCTTAATATATTATATATATGATATTTAAATTGAATGAGAAAAATATCTTTAATTTGCTAGATGTTAATTGTATAATTGGCATTTGCCCCAAAATAAACCATATAGAGCACTTCTTCTCAATATATATCAATATAAATTCTAGAGGGAATAAAGTATTAAGGGATAAAAAAGTCAATTTAAAAATAAAGCAAATGTAGGAAAATATGTATGTAACCCTCAGGTACAGGTAAGTTTTTACCAGGCAGGAAATCCAAACTGAAACAGGAAAAAATTACATCTTTGACTGATTTTTAAAAATGTATATGAAAAATTCCACAACTATTAAAACAACACACAAAATTCAGTCTGGAAAAAAATAGTTGCAACACTTCTAAAAACAAAAAAAATAAATTTTCATAAAAAGATAACAAAAAGACAGACCACCAAACAGAAAATTAAACACTGGCATTGAGTTGGCATTTCACAAAAGAGTAATGGCAAATGGCCCATAAACGTGAAAAAATGCTTATTCTAGCTATTTATTAGAGAAATGCAGTAAGATACCATTTTGCAAGCATCAAATTTACAGTGAGAGGAAGCACCCAAGAGGCTTGGTATGAGAAATAGGCACTTACAGTCTGTGGATAAGATTATAATTTGCTACAACTTTTCAGAAAACCTACTAATGTATTTAAAAACACACTCTTTGAAATCTTCTTTTGAGGATGTATCAGACAGATATAAAAGTAGCAGTACATATGGGATTGCATTTATAGTGATAATTACAGTTTTATTTACATTATATTCTAATTGATTGCATTTTTCTTGCCAGTTACAAGAATAGGGACAAGTAGTCACCAATTGGTACCAGATTGCCACATTCTAATCATTCATCCTATTGAAGGGTAGGAAGCTTTAAAAGTTTCTCTAAGCCAACTTGGCAGGTAAACTCAGAGCCTCTATATGGGACATGACTAACAGGGGTGTAAATCTCCCTGGCAACATGGGATGATCCAGGACCCAGCATCACAGGATTGAGAAAGGCTTCTTGACCAAAAAGGGGAAGAGACAAATGAAACAAAATAAAGTGTCAGTGGCTAAGAGATTTCACATAGAGTTGAGGTCATTCTGGAGATTATACTTATACATTATATAGCTATCCCTTTTTAGTTTTTAGTGGATAAGAATATCTAGAAGGAAATGCCTGAAACTATTGAACTGTATTCCAGTAACCTTGACTCTTGAAGACAACTGCTTAACTATATAGCTTTTACAGTGTGACCATGTAATTGTGAAAACCTTGTGACTGGTGCTCCCTTTATCCAGTACATGGACAGATGAATAAAAAAATATGGACAAAAATAAATAAATAATAAAGGGTGTATACAGAGCATGGGATGTTTTAGCTATTCTTTTTCATTTTATTTTTATTCTTATATGTCTTTTTTTCTGAAGCAAATCAATCAAAAATTGATTGTGGTGATGAATGCACAACTGTATGATACTGTGAACTGTTCATTGTATATTTTGAATGATTAATTGGTATGTGAATATATCTCAATACAATTGCATAAAAAAAGAAGCTATAAAACGATGACTTAGATTTGCATGCATTGATACACAAATATTTTAGATCAAGCGAAGCATTTCCTCTGAGAACATAGAAAACACAAGTTTTCCTGTCGTGTTATATTTCAGTGATGCCTCGCATCCTCAGTTTTGTTTCAGACCCACTTACAGGCAGCCCGTTAAAGTACCTGCCTGTTTGTCCCACTGCTTAATCTGCCTTTACACACACTTCTTTTCGATTCCACACTCCAGTTCTCTCCCACAGGGAATGCTTCCTTCTTTCCTGTCCATCTATGGAAATGCTATTTTACTCTTGAAGTTTGACTCAAAATGCACTCCTGCTCAATGCTTTTTCAGGCTAAACCAGAATATATCCCACCCCACCCCACCCGCTGCCCCACACACCTTTGGCAAATCATTGTTTTGTTGTTACTGTTTCGTCTAGGCTACTTCTACCTCCTGCCAGGAACTGCAAGCTATCCGTGATCAGGCACCCCATGTTTTCTTTCTTTCTTTTGTGTCTTCTTAATCGCACAGCACAGACATAATAATCATTAAATATCTGTTTATCAACTGAATACAGTAAGAAACAAGTTTGACAGAGTAGCATAAAAACAAGCAAAACAGAATATAAATTAATTTGCTAGCCAATGTTTTCTTTATTTTTAATAAACTATTGCAATATCACAGAAAGTCTTCATCACAGAGTGTATTAATCAAGAAGTGATAGACTTGTTTCTTATTTATTCAATATACTAAGCAGTTTCAGAGTGAAGTGGAGTATTATGTGTTGGAATCATGCTTTCTGTCCCAGAAGTTGAAATTCAGTGTTGAGAGAAGTATAAAACTGGCTCTTCCTTTGCACGTGCGGACACTCAGCCACCAGCCATTTGTGGTTGGATTGTAATAAAACCATATTCAATATGGCAGTGCAGGAGTCCAAGAAATGTCTAAGAAGACAGAAAATCAGGACACTGCCCCAGAAAGGGGCAAATCATGAAAAGTAAAGTTGGTGGAGGATGGAAAAAAGCAAACAATGCTTTATCTTAGAATCTGTCTTTCTTCTACTATGGTACAAGGAAGTGCAGCCACAATTGGGATTTGTCAGATATTCCATGCCAAAAAGTGCTGGGGGTTTTCCATAAATGTTAACCATGTTTCTATTAAGACACTTTCTGGTAAGAAACTCCTATATTTTAGATATTTCTAGGAGTGCCAGAGAGAAGAATTACACCAGTGATGTTCCATGATTGTAATGACCTGGGTAATTCATATCAGGGCACATCTGACATACCTGCTAGGTAACAGTGCTGAAAATTCTTCTAGATTTATTCATGTATTTGAGAACAGATGTTTCTTCTTCTTAATTGTCTTTCCAACATTGTAAAAACCTTGATATTTGGAATCAATTTACAAATTTCTCATAATGTTCATTCACTTTCTATAATGTTCTATTTTGAAGTAAAAATAATCTTTTTTGTGAATATATGGCAATAGAAAAACCCTCTTAGAGTATAAAATCAGGTATTCAGTATGAAAGAAAGCTAGTTAAGCAATGCATTTTGTTTGAGCACAACCTGTTTTGCTTTGAAATCTTAGTATAAAAGACAAAAGTCAATTAGTAAAAATCATTTTTAAAAGCAGCACTAATCTCAAATTAAATCTGCCTCTTATTCAAAAACTGGTTTTCAATTTTAGCCCAGTTTCAATTATTTTTAGAAACATACTTCATATTGTATGCCTTTTGACTTGAGGTTTAACAGCTCAGTTCAAAAACTGTGGGCTGTATATAACTGTTTTTTAAATTAAATAAAAATATCTTATAGCACATACTATTTCAAAAATAGAAAATGGATGTAGCAGAGCAGTGTATATTAAATTTTATCCCAAAGTGGAAAAAATCCACATTAAACTACAAAATACGGTCCATAGTTTTACTGGCACCTAGCAAAGAGAAAAGTTTATGTACTTTACATATTTAGTAACACAAATAAGTAAGAAATTTCCCAATAACGTCTGAGATATAACAATACAAGCAGCATTGTGTTGTATTAAACTGTTTTTTCTTTTACCACATTAGAAAACCTCCTTTTTTCCATAGTATTATGTTAGTTAAAACATTTGAAATTTTCTATGAATCACTTTTAGATATGAAATTGTATGAACATATATTTACTATATTTTTCCTCCAAAAATTGGAATCAATTTTGTTAATTATTCCTCAGATTGCATGAGACAAAAATGCATTTATAGCCATCAACCAATTACTAAGGGTGTTTTCAAGATTTTAATTCACTTAGAGACCACTTCACTACATTTTAGTTAAGAACTGTTCGAAGTTGAATCTGAATGGAATGGAACATTTAGACTTTTTTAAAAAATAAATATCATTAATTTTCCTTAATACCTCTATTCTCCTTTTTCTTTTTAATGATATACATATTTAATTTTGTAGAAGCACTTCCTAATAATCCTAGAGAAGTGGAAGCTTATGCCAGTCTTAACCACCTTTTAATAATCAAAATCCAGGCATTCATGAAACTTTATATTTGAAACCAAGCCGCTGCCTCCACCGCTGCCTGATAATTGATCAAAACATGAGAGGGGCCCAAGTCAGGATCAGCTGTCAACCAGTATTATCCAAAACATAAGCATAACTACAAATAGGACTCTTTTACAAAGAGATTCAGCCAGGGATTTTCCCTCTGTTTGCTATGACTGAGGATGAAGTTGTCTTGCCACAATGACATAGAATCAGCCATTAGAAGTGACTTAAGAAGCAAGGCATTGGGGAGTAGTTTAACTCATGTGCTTCAGAATCTAAAACTCACTTCACTTTATTGCTAAATGTCCTGGTCTTTCGGAATTTCAGTTCTCTTCTCAATGGTGTCATGAAACTCACAGCCAACCTTGGACACATATTTAAGAGAAGTTATTTCTCATATAATTTTATATACATTTTCTCATATGTGTTTTTCTCACTTTGTACCAGATTCTGGCCTCTGATGACTATTCCCCCAATCAAAGTCCAATAATTCATTCTAGTGAGTAATTACACAGGTAGAAGAAATTTTACCACGGGAAAAAAAAACAAGAACTCTAATTCAGCCTAAAGAGAACAAATACATGATGCTATTCCCAAGTCCTTTACTTATTACTTCAGAAAAATTTCTTATTGAAAGAAATTTGCTCATATTAACAAAATGCTAAATTAAGTATACCTTACATCCAGATTATTAAACATAATTTATTCAGGGAATAGGATTTAAGTAAAACCCAAAATGTTTTTTTCAAATGCTGAGTGACAAATTGGAGAAACTATTGTAATTGGTGTTGCAGACACAATAATCTTTGATAAGAGACATTTAGTATTTTATGAAAAGTTTAATAGAGAATATGCTCACATGCATTTTTTTTCTTTGAAAGAGTGGGTTGTAGTTTAAATAGAAAAAAAAATGA
Organism: Myrmecophaga tridactyla; assembly: GCA_004026745.1. Classification (NCBI taxonomy): domain Eukaryota; kingdom Metazoa; phylum Chordata; class Mammalia; order Pilosa; family Myrmecophagidae; genus Myrmecophaga; species Myrmecophaga tridactyla. Next base: position 70,016 of record PVIY010003448.1, read on the forward strand.
GATGAAAAAAAAATGTCCTACCCATGGTAAACTTTTCAAGGAAATAACCCTTTTTTTTTGTTGACCTCTTGTTAACCAAACTGTGGAGAAATAAAACTTTACATACATTTCTAGACTAAGAGAACATGTCACAAATAAAGTCCCAGAGGCTGGGAGATTTCAAACAGAGTCGAGAGGTTATCCTGGAGATTATTCTTATGCATTATATAGATATTCCTTTTTAGTTTATGGTGTATTGAGTCTGAAACTGTGGAGCTGTGTTCCAGTAGCCTTGATTCTTGAAGATGACTGTATAATGATACAGCTTTTACAGTGTGACTGTGTGATTGTAAAAACCTTGTGTCTAATGCTCCTTTTATCCAGAGTATGGACAGATGAGTAAAAAATATGGATTAAAAAAAATAATGGGGAGATAAGGGGTAAAATAAATTGGGTAGATGGAAATAATAGTGGTCAAAGAGAGGGAGGGGTAAGGGGTATGGTATATATGAGATTTTTCTTTTTATTTATTTTTCTAGACAGATGCAAATGTTCTAAAAATGATCATGGTGAAGAATATACAACTATGTGATGATGTTGTGAGCCATTGATTGTATAATATAGTTGGTACATGTATGGATATTTCTCAATCAAAATAGAAAAAGAAGAGCAGAGGGAGAAAGGGAAAGAAGGAAGAAAATAAAAGAAGCACCTTCACAGCCTCAGCCCCCGGTTGAGGTCACAACATCCCCGTGAATTCCTGGGACTGTCCAGCATCGGCCTGGCACTCCTGGGCTCTCTGGCATCAAGCTTGTTAAACTATTTGACTATTAATAAAAAAAAAGAGAGACCATGTTATATTTTGGTGGGTGGTCAAGTTGCTATGGATTACGGATTGACAATGAGAATGGATAAAGTTGTTTGGTTCAGCAAAGAGAGAGGAATTGGTCATTATAATGATATAGTTAAGACAAGAAACAGTCCGCTAAAATAGGACGAAACCAGTGATTCAGTATGTCCAGACAGGTAGACAGGATTCAGGAATCAGAAGACGAAAGAGCAGGCACTATGTGATCTCTGATTCTACCTCCTCTCAAGGGAACTGGAAAGAGGAAATCAACAGACAGGGCAAAGAGCTAAACTGGAGTCGGGCTGGACTCAGACCTCAGATAAAAGTGTGCTCCTGAGGCTAGAAGATGAGCCTTTTCAGACTCCCATCAGCCAGTCACTGGGCCAGGTAGTGTGCGGGTAATGGGACAGACACATTTCTTTTGGAATGATATCCAGGTTAAGACCTGAAGTCTAACCAGAGTTTACCTTGGAGAAGAAAAGGGCCTAGAGCCTAGAAGGAAATAAAAGAAGCTAGTGGCTGACAAGTGTCATGAGCAGGCAGTGCCAGCACAGTGCAGAGTGGCAGGAGGGGGTGGAGAGCGCAGTGTCCTACAGAATGTGCTGAAGATTCGGGTTTCTGTCCTGACAGCAGGAAGAAGCTTTCAGGAGCTACAAGAAGGGGAGGCAATTTCATCAGATACACATTTTGAAAAGACCATTGGAGAAAAATAACCAGAGGTGGTCTGGAATAAATTCTGGAATATCAGTCATTTGATAGTTTCAGGAATCTAGAGGGAAATGATGAGCTAATTCAGCTGAACTAGAACATTTGACTAGAGTATTGATAGTTCATAAGAATACATATGAACGGATTCAAGAGAAGCTTACCATGTAAACCTGACAGGACATAGGTATGGATGGATTACACAAGGGGTAGAATGATGCATAGTGATACCAGCCCAGTCTGCTATCTCACATGATTTTCTTCAGCTGTGCTATACTACCTAGGTACTGGCAAAGAGAATGGGGGTGATTAAACTCAATGAGAATTGAGGTTTTTGCTTGAATGCAGTGAAAGGGCAAAGGTGCAAGAGAATTTGGGTCATTGGCCAGAATTATTGACATACAGAACCATGAAATCCAAACTGAACCAAAAAAGAAATGAAGACAGAATGGAGTTACTAGTAGCTGCAGCTACTAACCAGGGAGCATGAGGATTTCTTCTACTTACCATGTAGAGTCAGTCTAACTGTTCTAATGGTGAGATTATACAAATTATATAAAGTTAACAGCTATAAGCCCCTGGAAGTATTCATAAAGAAAATTACAAATGATTTTTACACAGGAGGAAAAAATCCTGGTTATCCATTCCCAAACATAGACCTGATTCAATAATGTAATGCAATGGTCTCAATAGCATTCGCCACTGAGAAGCAGTGGGACTGATTAAGAACTGGTTAGGCAATATTCTCACCACGGTAGTTACTAGTGACATAGTGAATTCTTTATCTCAACACTCAAAAAGGATTAAAAGAAATTTGAAAAACAAGTAAAGATGCACAAAGAATAACCTTGGAATATGCCAGGAAGAAAATACTGAGGTCAGAGTGGTCTTGCAGTTGGGACTTACTTGGAAACTTGTTTTGGTTGTTCAGATTTGAATGTGTACATACAACACTTGCAAGCTTTGTGTACATTTTAGAGGTCTTGAATTCCACTACTGTCAAGTAAAGGGAACCCTGAGTGGAATCAGGAAGAGAAACCTGCAGTGTTTTACCCGGGAGTGGTTTGGACAGAATGCCCGAACGGTGATGTGGATCTTGGATCTGTGAAAAACACAGCTGTGTAGACCAGGGTATAGATCAAAGGTTGGAAACCTATTTTTATATTAGTGTTATGAAAAACTCCCTGGTCCAAGAACCACATAGATTTCAACATAAAGGCAGCATAGAGAGAAATCAGAGGCCTTCAGTTGAGAAGTCCCTTGGAAGGATCACATATGAGTGAATAGATGGAAATGAAAGTTCCTAGGCTAAAAAAAAAGTCACATAAAATTGCAGCATGATTTTAGAAATCTGAAAATAACCTCAACACAGGCAGAATGGATTTTTAAATGCTCCATGCTAAACTTTTACTTCTGAAAATAAACACAGGCCTTTTATAGCAGCCGTGATTTGTTCTTCTATGTCTCTTAAAGGTGACTATAATGAGTCAAGTTACATCTGTGGTTTAGAGGCTGAGCTGATCTCATCATCAGAAAATGTTCATGCTAGACTGGACTGCTTCTGCATTAATTCTAGTTACTAACAGGTAAAATAAAAGTTATGGTATGGCTTTGACCTATGCTACTAAAATAGTATTAAAAAAAAAATGATAGCAGTGATGCACTATCTCTGTGTCCCTTCCCTTAAAATGTCATCACACCTTCTCTACCTCCCACTGCCTCGGACAGGACCATTTTTGCCTCCAAATATCTCTGAGTATTCCTGAAGCCAAAAAAAATCTGCGAAGCACAGAAAATCTGGGAAAGCTAGATGCATATTTGTCGATGCCCAAAACAAAGTCCACTCCATCGTAATCTTCTGCAAATGGATAAACCCTTTGAAATAGGAACTGACAGTGATGAATTTTGTACTAAAGTACGGCACCACATGTGTCTAAGACAATCCCGAAAAGAAGAATCTTCAGTTATTGTAGGGAGCAGAACTTTCTACTCCACAGTGGTTCCTCGAGCTTTTGAAAACAGCCGCACTTTATAGAGCTAAACTGCAAGCTTTCTGTCTCATTTATTTTTATAAGTTCCTCACTTTTTTTTTTCTTCACGGTGTTTTATATTCCTAGTAAATGTCAGTTCTCAGAAATACCTGGTGAAAACTAAAAAAAGTTCAGGAAGATCAATGAACTCTTTCAAATCGTTTCTAAAAGTGTCCTGTTCCTTTTTGTAACTACAGGATATTTAGGGAAGTCATTACAGCAATTGGATGGCTTCTGGAATGTTAATGGGGGAGGACCTTTATACATCATAGGCATATGTTTTAGTAACTTCACTATACCCTGTGCCTGTAGACTGATGGTGGTACTATAAGTGATCGACTTTTAATTTGAATAAATTACTACCAAAGCAATATAGAGTTTAAGAGTTTTGACTATGGTGAATTATTTAGCTTAGGGATTTAAAGCTGTGTGGTAAATGAGTTTCTCATTTTCTTAACAGAAGGTTAGTTGAGGCTTTTAAACGCTATCACACATTGGCAGCCAGGAAGGAGATCTCTGGTTGGCCTCTGTTCTTTCAATTTGTTATGTGCTACCTGCTCTCAGCCTCCACACCCAGGTCTGCCAGCTGCTCTTGTGTATTCTGGGTACTCTCAATGTACAAATACCCCGCCAATTCCCAACCACTTAAATCTAGCATTACCCCAGAAAAAGAAAGGCAAATAGGTTAGAGCCTATCCCATTCCATGAGAGCAATAATGCATAAAATGATTTCGATAAAGGTTTTACGTAGAGTGCATTAGGTGATTGTAAGGAAAATTGACTTTACTCTAAAATCGGAATTGTCTGCCTTTCTCTCACTATGTGAATATGAATATTCTGCTGAAAACTGGAGTAGCTGTTGCTTTCTGTTGCTCTCTGCTACTCACGTTTTCCAGGCCTGGGAACAGATGGTGCACCACCTGACTCAGAATAGTCTAATGCAAGATTCATTGTGCTTCACAGGAAATCAGAGATCAAGCAACTTTACAGAAGGTGACGCAGCACCTCGGCAACCAGTAACGCGGTATGATACAGTCAAGTGGGGAAGGGAGAGGGGAGGAGAGCAAGACTTTTTTTTTAAATAGGAAAAGACAAAGAAAGCAAAACAGGTCAACCTACTGGAGAAATAAAAACCCAAGCCCTTGAAAGCTAGCATTTGAAAATAAAATCAAACTCAAGCAAATCTCCAGCCCAGGACTAATTACTTTCTCTCCAAAGCACTTTAGTTAGTTGATTGTTGCCACACTCACCACTTGTTCGGAATTCTTCTGGAAAGGTCTTAAATTCAGATCACCTTTAAGGGACAGTAATGGCGGGCGATAGTGACAATTGTCTTAAATGTGTACCTTTGTGAGAGTTAAGGAGAAGGGGACAGCACAGCTTGGATTACATGGGCTGAGCTGTTCTCACAGCTATTTCAAAAGGATAGCAGGTGCAGTTGCAACAACCAACTTAATGCAGAACAGGAGTCAGCAAATGATGGGCCATGGGCCAGATCTGCTCATTTCCTGGTTGTTGTAAATAAAGTTTTATGTAAACGCTGCCAGGCTCATTCATTTGCGTTCTATCTATGGTTGATTTTGCACTACAACGGCAGAGTTGAATAGCCTGAAATATTACTGTCTGGCCTTTTACAGAAAGAGTTTACTGAACCCTGGGCTAGAATAAATATTTCTCTAATAATCTGCACGCAAATATGAACTTCTAACCACTCCAAAAGGTGAGTGAGGACACCTATAACTTGTTTCTGAAATATTCAACTCACTTTTTTTTTTTTTAACCTTTTAGAAACCAGTTCCCCCTGGGCATGAATCCTCCATGACTTGGAATCAAAGTTTTATCCCCAGACACTATCCACCATCCCCCCCCCCGTGCCCCCCACGCCATCACATGTTCAAAGCAGTATTAGGAGAAAAGACATTAAGATGGTTCTTGATGCTAGAATGTCAGCTTCTGACTTCTTTATGAAAAGACCCTATGTGTAATGCTTCTGGGCAATTATATGCTAATTTTAGCCTCCCTAGCCTTCTGCTGCTAAATCTGGCTGAATTATTTGCTCCTGTCAGGCTGTCACAACAACAAAAAGTTTCAGGCCCTAGACAAATACCACGTGAGGACGTCTTCCTAACCTCGTTATCTCTGTCACTGGTGGTAGCACAGACTCACCCCCAGAGACAGAGTGGCATTAAAGTGCAGTCAAGACATTTACAAATAAATTACTGCCTGAAAAAATCACAACAAGTGAAACAGCATTTCGTCCACAAAGAGCACACTTGAAAATCTGTTATCAAAGTCGATTTGCTATTTCCACCCTGCATTAGCCTAATATGACGCACACAAGGCACAGCTACGGTGCTGCAGCACAGGCCCTCTGAAAGTAAGCCTTTAAGGATTTCAAAATATCAGAGAAACTGCATTACTGGTCAAGATAATGGCATTTTTATAACAAATGAAAAATAGCAACTGAAATGCACAAGGGCATGAGGCTGAAATGCACAAGGGTATGGATAATCTGGTTCAAATACAATCCCCACATCTGCCATGTCGGGCATCATCCTAAAGCCGGTCAGCCTGTCTTATGTGTTAAATCAGTACTGGGTGGAGGGATGACCACAAAGGTGGAAGACCACCTCCTCTAACTGTCCTCTGTCATTGAGCTCCTAATAAAAATACCACATTCTGGGCCCGAATCTTTGGCCCAACCCTAATGACGTTTCCCCCGGAAGGAGAACAAGAGCAGGAAAGGCAGATGGGTGACTACTTAGAAGTATTAAGGGTAGTTTCATTCCATAGAAAACCATTTATAGAGTAGGACAAAGGAAAAATAAAAATGCAATAGAATCGTTTGTAGCAAGTCCTGCATTTTCCCCTGTCTGTTCAGGACGGGAAAGGCCACTGAGGAAACAGTGGACCTCCCTGTTTCTCTCTTGGAGCCTTTTCAGCAGTTCCGATGAAATGGAAGATGCCCACTGCGTGTCCTCCGTGGACCTAGGACTGGCTGTAAGGAGACTTCATCACCAGTGGAAACTCACTCATGGATGACCACTTTAGTAATATGTTCCGTGACTTTTGTATACACTTTGCATATATTCTTTTGCATCTATGAAAATATTTCATAATAAACATAAGGCAACTTTTCTGAAATCCTTTGAAACATAATTTGACTCTGTTAACTCACTGACCTCATTAAAATGGCAGAAACAAAACTGAATTTCTGCAGCATCCCAATCCTTGCCAAAGTGGACCTAAGATCTACAAAGGTATTTATATTTGTTCTTAGAGGGCTCTCAGTCTTGAAACCTTTCAGGTTGATCTTTCTTGACCTTCAAAGGTACAATCTAATGGGAGAATTTCTAAATAAGGTAAAATTCGAGCCAAATTTCCCATAAGCTAAATTTCCCACCCATCCTGACTTTTGTAGTAAGAAAATAAATTTCTGCACATAGTAATGTAATTGAGGATAAATAAAAAATGTTATCAGTTTGTCCATGATTTTAGATCACTATCTCAATGACACATTAGTTTCATTCATGATCAAGCCTACTCAGAAGTATGCTATAAACTTGCCTAGCTAAATTGAGGAGTAAACAATTCAGATTACAGCCTCTAGGCAGAATTTAATCTTCAATTCCCCAAATTTAATTTATATATATATTTAATGTGTACCCTTTATAGAAATTTTATACAAGTGATTTCTATTTCCTCATTAATAGCTCACAAAGCTAGCCAATGAGCTAGAAGGAAGAACTAATTATCCAAAGATTAGGACAGCTATCATTTCAGGAGGAGAAAAGAGCCCAAGTTCACGTTCATAGCAGCACATGGAATAAATCAGTGCTGTGTATATTCATTTTGCTTTGACCTTAAAATTAGCATTAAAATTCTGATATTGGGTGGGCCACGATGGCTCAGCAGGCAGAGTTCTCGCCTGCCATGCCGGAGACCCAGGTTCGATTCCTGGTGCCTGCCCATGCCAAAAAAAAAAAAAGAATTCTGATATTGTTTTGCTATGTTTTCAGATTTTCACCACTTAGATAACAAAGTGAAGTGAAGTAATTCATTCACCAACATTTATTGTATACTGGTTATACCCTCTGGAGAAGAGGGAGACAGTGTGTAATGCGAGGCTTCTGGAAATTCCTGAAGACAGTGATTCCTAAGTGAGTTCTTAGGAACTAGCTAGGTCAAGAATGGACAAAGAAAGATTCTGCCTAATATTGAGAGCAAAGACACAGAGGAGAGAAGCTATATGGTTCTAATGAAAACGCAGGCAGAAAGGTTGTGATGTATTCTCTGAATTATAAGAAGAAATTTAAAAGCTTTAAGCAGAGAGAGTGTAACGAGTTTAAAATCTGCATTTTTGAAAGATCTCTCTAGCAGCTGGGTTAAAGTTGGATTTGATGGGGATAAGAATGGAGAAAGGAGACCAATTAAGAAACAATAAAGAGGAAGTAAGCAGATCAGGGACAATAAGGATGTAAACTAAGACAATAAGCATAGGGATGGATTAGAAAGGATGAATTGGGATTAAAAATCAGCAGAATTCAGTGACTAATCATACATAGATGGTGGGTAAGAAGGAGGAGTGAATGACTTATAAACTTCTAGCTGAGATTCCTCACCATGATTCCATCAACCAAGCTAGAGAATATGGGATAAAAAAATAATTGGTAAAGGAAGACAAATTTACTTTTGTACATATTAAGCGCAATTTTCCTATGAGACAACTATTTGGTGGGGCCCAACAGTCTCTGAGATATATACATCAGGGGAGAAGTTGGACTAAACATTCACATTTGGAGGAAGAAATGATAAAAATAGGAGTAAATGAGAAACCCCGGTGAGCATGAGAAGCTGAGGTGGAAGAAGAGGAGATGAACAAGGAGCCAAAGTAGAAGCTGTCAGAAAAATAGAAGATTCAGGAGAATGCCAAGGGAATAGGGAACAGAAGGATCAACAATGGCCTATATAGCAGAAAGGACAAGAAAATAAGGACTGGGAAAGGCTTCACTTGGCAATTAAGAACAGAAGGTATATTATAGTAAATCAAGCAACACATAGGAGGTGAATGTCGGATATTATTATAGTAGGGCAAAATAATTGGGGAGATTCTCAAATATCTATTAAAAACAAAGTAAGACTCAATGTCACTTCTAGTTATTTCATCCGAGACCAGGGACTCTATTATAATTTTTCTAGACACCTGACTCGGTGCTTAATGCACATTTAATGATAAGAAACTGACTTTTGAAAGATAGAGAAATACCAACATTAGGAGATGGACAACATTTTACTACTTAATAAAAAAGCACTGAAGAATAATGGAAGCTAAAAGGAAAAATAAAGGTAGAATTGGGATTGGGGTGGGTTTTAATGGCCACATTATAACTCTTGAGTTCTCTGAAAGCAATTCTCCATGAGAACATTCTCATAAAGGACCCATTTCTTTCCATCCTTCCCTTTAGGAGGAAGAAACTCTTTTTTATATAAAGGATGAAGGACAGCACACTGCTCGTTTTGGGAAGATCAAAACTTCTGATGGACAAGGGCACCAGCTATCAAGCTACATTATATTCCGAGCAAATGTGGCCTCAAAAATGTGACCGTAAATTATGAGTCACAATATTTTCTCTCCATTTCTATTTTGAATTGAAGAATAATAGAAAATAATAATAGCTTAAAGTCTGATTCATAGGCAAAAACTTCTTCCCTATAAAAGAACCAGTTTCACAAAGCCACTGATGAATTTCAAATGATTCAATCAGCAACCCCAAGTTTTAAGTGAAATATGTACTTCTCTCCCCACTTTGACCAGAATATATTACCGCTGCAAAGCAATTTACACTTTGCAACTTTAAAGAGAGCAGAGAGGACTAGACTTGCCAGAAGGCGTTTGGTCAATTGTCACAGGCAGATTGTTTACTTTACCCAGAGGTTTATTATTATTTTCATAGAATTCTTCAAAGATCAAGCAGAAGTGCTAACAGACTTTGTTTTTATAAGGTGGGGTTTAAAGTATTATAAAACAATAATGCATCAAATTGCTTGACAAGTTTTTACAGGTAAGTTGTTCAGTCTAACTATATTAGCCAAGATTGCACTTTATTTTTAGTAATTCCAGAATTGCATGGCCCAGCGAAAAGACAGCTCTGAAGGGATTTTCTTAATTTTTCTGAACTTTCAATGAAACTCTGCAAGTGATTCAGTGATGGACCATAGGGAACCAATAGTCTCTGAAACAGGAATTAGTTAGGATACCAGAAATCATGATTCTGTCTTTTTTCAACTTCAAACAGAGTAGATAAGAAGAGCAAACTTACACTGCTGAAAGCAGCAACCTTCAGAACGCCTGTACAAAGTGAGGGGAAAATGGTAGCTTTCTTTGTAATGAAACACAGTGGGAAGAAATAAAATTCGCATCATGTTTCTTACTATGAGATACCATTGCTCAAGCTAGTGCCCCGAGAAACATCCAAATGTCTCCATCTCTCCATGTACTACTGCCACAAAGTCCAGCTTCAGCCACCTTCAAACGTCTCTGTTCTCTCCATCCCCACTGCTCTCCCCTTGGCAGTATCTTCTTTCATCATCCCTGAATTATGATTCCACAAGGCTAAGGCTATAACCACCAGGTATGCCCAGTGACTGGTCTCATGCTGGCTAGTTCTTAATATATCTGTTTAATGAATTTCAAGTGAAAGTTCTCTCTTTGATTATTAAAATTTATTTCTAATTAGATTTCCTGTTTTAAAACTTAATCATCACTTCTTTCCATTCCCCTCACTGCTAACAGAAAGATCTTTGAAATATTTTTACCATGCTCAAACATTTCAGTGACTTTTCATGGCCTTCAAAATAAGAATCTAAACTCCTTAGCCTGGCAAATAGAAGCTTCAGTGTGGTCTCAGTTTACCACTTGAGTTTCCTCTCTTCAGATCTTTCCTTTACCCCTTGTCCTTTTTGCTCCAACTAGAATGGTAATTGTAGCTCTTTGAAAACCCCATGTTCCCCATGGTTTTGTGCCTTTGTAAGTCTCCTGCCCTTTCCTTAGAATGTGCTCTTCAGTCGATTGGCCCAAACACTCCCTCCTGTGTGACGTCCCCACCACATCTTCCATTATACCATTTATGGACAGCTTCGTTAGAATAGCTAGCGTATTGTGCATTTCAATGCCTATTTCTATATCTCTCTTTCCATGCGACTCTGAACTCCTCATATTTCTTGAGGACCAGCTACCAGGCACTTTTACAGCTTTGCATACAAATACGTACTATGTAGGGTGAGGGCAGGCACTGAATAAACATTTGCAGAACAAATAAATGCATGGAAGGAAAGCCATGTGGTCCAAAGTTCATTTGCAGAACTTACATGGGACGCAGTTGTTGGAAATCTGACTTGAAAGAGGTTGTAGCTCTTCCTCTCAATTACACACTTCAATAATGATCTCAGTAGTAGCGCTCTACCGTCAAACCCAGGAAAGTCAGTGAGGACAGAACTCAACAGGGTGCATGTAGAACCCCCTTTTCTTCCTAAAGCTTCACCAATATTTTCCTGAGCCTGAGGGAGAGAATAAAACCAATATACTTTAGCTTAGGTTCCAGTGATGCCAAGTAAAGACCATGATTCTAACAAATCATATGGCAGATGTTGAACAATATTTGGCAATATGTGCTCTTTCTTTCTTAAGTCATTTTAATTCAGCAGGCAATTATTTACTCTTGACTCAGATAATAAAATCAAACCAATACTACCAAAATTAGAAATGGAGAGAGAAGGGCTTTTTTAATTTTGTTTTTTTTCCCCTTTGGGGAAGAATTTGTAAGGTGTCATAACCTAACTCCAGCCCAGAGAGATTTTTCCCTTTAATACCAGTCTTTGGGGTTGAGGTTTCAGTTCTTTAAGGAATGCAGTGGACATCCTCATAGGTAAGCCCAGTAGTGATATTAGCAAAACTCTCCAAGGGAAAAGAGAATCTGAAAGGATGCAGCTTTGAAGCACAGACATTTTTACCAGAGATATTTTCTCTTCCATTGCTAGCTTTTGTCATTCAGCACCATTCATTCTGTTAAGGGATCTAGTAGATTAATTTTTCACAGTTCCACATATACTTGGTGCTAGAGGATAGTCTAGACATTGGAAATGAAAAAATTGTTTCTTCCCTCAAGAAGATCACAAACTATTGATGGAGGCACATTTTCTAGAAAGAATTGCAATGAAATGTCTGTATTCCAAAGGTTTTGTATGAAGTATACTGCTAACCCCAGATAAGAAGTAATTAACACTGTCTCTCTACTGTCTACAATAAAAAGAAAAGAGGGCAGGCTACAATGGCTCAGCAGGCAGAGTTCTCTCCTGCCATGCCAGAAGACCTGGGTTCGATTCCCGGTGCCTGCCCATGTAAAAGAAAAAAAAAAAAGAAAAGAAATCAGAGTTACCTGAGCATCCCTCTTTTCTGCTTTGTATTCCAAACATTTCCCAGGGGGAGGGATTGAGGCAGGGAAGGTGGTACTTCTGTTTGAGTTTAGGCAAGGTAAGACACTTGTGGTAGATCTGAGGAGAGAAGGAAGATAGCAGCCCAGGTGTCTCACACATTCTCTCACTGCCTTGCATAGCATCCTCAGGTATGGTTACGTCTTCTCTATAGCTCCAGTGCAGGCCAGGCTATTCTGCCACATTTTTGGACCCTGCATCCCTTGAGCCTCCAAACAGGGCACAGGCAGCAGCCTCCTGATGGAACTATCCTCTCAGTTGTCTTGCCATTCCTCTGTTTGGCCTCTTAGCTCTTTCATCAACTGTGTAATTAATTCCATGTATTTATTTCCCTCTGTTTTAAATGCTTAGTGATTTCTACTTTTCAGTTGGACCTGACCAATACACATAACACAAAACGGACCAAACTAAGAATAGCAAATATAACTTCCCTGTTCCAAATTTGGGATCTTCTATAAACAAAAAATTGAGCAGTCAGACAGGTTACACTAATTGCTTCATTTCTTATTTCATTCTTTTAGCACTTAAGATGAGGTTTTGAGTCAAAATTACTGATAAGCATGTTCTTAAATGAATGCCAGAAATTTGGAGACTTTTTTTTTAATATGGAACATTAGAAGTCACTCAGATAGTTAGGATTAAGTGACCACACACAAAACCTAGCACAGTTACTAGAAAAGAAAATAAATAGTATTCTGATCTTCATAAATAGAAAATGCTAGTCATTGCCTTTTCAATTTTCAAAATTAGCTATAAATTTGATATTAGCAATAGTACTTTAATAATCCTAAGGAGAAGAACTGGCTTTTTCTATGCCAATTCAATATTAATAATAGTGCTAATATGAGACAAAACTCTAATACTAGTAACAATAATGACAAATGATAACAAGCTATTAATACCTACAACAATAATGAGATATCTGTGAGTTGCTAAGTGCTAAGCATCTATCTGCCCATAAACATTTGACAAAAACATCTACTCTTTATGCCTCAATTTCAGCATTGAAGGGCTTGAATTGACATAGTATTCCCCAATCATTGGAGAATATATATATAGTTCATATAATTAAATATTATATATTGTTCATATAATTAAAGATAATATTGATTATTATCCCAACAGTTTATATAATTAAATAGAATATTGATATCCATTGCAATTTCTATTTTTAAGTCAATAAATGAAATAACTATACAATAAGTGTTTCCTTTATAAAGGGATAGTGGAAGAGCCTCCCCGTATCCTTCCGTGAGCATGTTGGTGCTCAAGATCGGATGAGCTGGCTGTGACTCAGTCACTTCGCTTCTGAATCAGTTGATAACCTCTTTGTTTTAAACAGCACATTGCTTTTTTAATTCTCTGTCAAATATTGTTTAATTTAATTTATATACCCAATTGATCTTTGTAGCAGGAACATTGATGGTGAATGCAATAAAGAAATCAGGACATGATGATATAATTCTGTAAATTTTGTTCAATTTGTCCTTCATCAGATCAAAGTTCTTGCGCATACTGAGTACTTCAAAAATCAACTTGAAATGTATAAGCTAATGTAACAATTGCATCAAATATGTATTTGATTTATAAGAAATAAAAAATTACCCCTTCATTGAATGTGTTATTTGCAGAATTTTCAAATAACAGCTTGAACTCCTCTCTTTTCTATTCAGTTATAAACAAAGCATGAAAGTTATAAAAATAAACCAGTTGATTTGTTTTTTGAAGTTCAAAAGATAAGCATTTATACATTTCTATATATTTGGTCATAATGGCAATTTTTTTTCATGTTGTATCATGCATTTTTAAATATATATTTCAATAGGCCTTCAGTAATAAATCAAAACATGACATACAATTGGATTGTTAAATTTCTTTTTCAACATATTATGACCTTTAAAGTAAAATTAAAGTCAATAGCTCTCATTTTTAATGGAAAAAGTTGAAATGTATATTTTATGTATTATTTCTATTTTTAAATGGCATTTAAATAATGATATTTTAATATAATTTACTGATCCAAAGCTATAGCTATATATTTTTTCTTAAGATATATTTTTATATGCTATCCAAAAATTATTTTAAAAATTAGAGATGCTTATTGGACTCTATGGAATTGCATATTCCACAGAGAGGTTTTTCAAGTCAGAAGCACTCAGGAAATTCTTAGCTTGGTTATTCTCTGAGATCTTTCTAGTTCAGACTTTGTGAATCCAATGATTCTGATGATTCAAATTTGACTATTCTCAAGGAAATCGTAATATAATTATTTGGATCTTTAAATACTAAACTAAAAGAGAAAAATAAAAGGCAAAAAAGAAATAGCTATAAAAGAGCCATCCATTAAAAATTTCTTGTCTTCCACTTTCCTCAGTCTCTCTTCTCCCTGTGTTCTCTTTATAGGCTGTGTGATCCAATTTTATGAAGTCTGGCACTAAATCAGGCCTAATGAAGACATTCATATCATACAAACTTATTTTTATGGAAACTTTTTTTCTTCACATTTTGTAAGCATGCATGTTTGAAGCTTGTGTTTACCCCAGAAAAGCCAGGTTCTTTAATCCTCATTCAGTAATTGCCGGGTGGGATGTTTTTTAGTGTTTCCATGGAGATGTGACCCCCATTCAAGGTGGGATTGCCTACTGGAATCCTTTAAGAAGGAACCATTTGGAAAGTGCCAACAGAGCCTTTGGAGATGCAGAAGTAAAATGCCCCTGGGGAAGACTTATGAAATGAGGAGGGGAAGCCAGCAGACATTGCTACGTGCCTTCCCAGCTGACAGAAGTACTCTACATGGCATTAGCCTGTCTTGAGTGAAGGTAACCTCTTGTTGGTGCCTTAGTTTGAACATTTTCACGGCCTTAAATTGTAAACTTGCAACTTAATAAATTTCCTTTCTAAAAGCTGTTCTGTTTCAGGTATATTGCATTCTGACAGCTTAACAAAATAAAGCAAAAAGGTAAAGAGGTTTTCCATTTGAGGTACTTGAGAATCTGGTGCCTGATATTGAGTATGGTCAATTTGCTCTTTTCCCTTTTCCTTTCTAACTTTGCATGAGCACACACACACACACACACACACCATATTTATATGAATTCATGGGATGCACAAAAGAACAAGATCTGTCCTAAGCACCACACCCATTCTTCGGATTCCAGTCATTGGGCATAAATTACAAAAAACTTCTCATGAAGGTCTATTTGACAAATTTTCTGATTTCTAACACCAAGCACTCTTTTGGGAAAAAAAATGTAAATGAAAATATGTAATAGTGTGCTTCTAGTGCTGAAAAGCCCCTGTGCCTCCAGATCACAGTATAAATCATGACTCAAAGTAAAATCGCCTCTCATGTTGGAATTAAGGGAAGCCTTGTTCTCTCTCTTTCTTAAGGACAATGGAAGCGAAGCAGCTGAGATCAGAGAGGCTGCCCCTGGCTCTGAGACTGTACTTGTCATTTAATAGCAGGTCTCTGGGATTAAAGGTCTCTCATTTGGTAATTATTACTGGTGCCTAGTCTATTGTCTGTCTTTGTTAGTGAGTGAAAATTAAGGTAATGATGCTTCAAGAATCTGCTGGGAGTTGAGTGAAAGCAGTTTAGAGATGAGTTATTTTTTTTAAAATGGGCCTCTGCACAAAACATACTAACTCTTCTGATGAATCTCATTGTCCTAGATGAAACTTCAAAATGTATAAATATCAATCAATAGAGTATTCTTATCACACAGATATCACATTTACAGGTGCATGTATTCCATTAATGATGAAGTAATTTCAAAGTATCTGAATGAAATCAAATGCACTTAACATTGAAGCTACATTGAACAACTTCAAAAACTCACAGACAGCAGAGTCACCACAATTACGTAGACTACCATTACTGGCATGCAGAGTTACCACAATTATGTGGAATACCATTATTGGCATGCAGAGCGTGTTCTATTTGTCATATCCATTACTTTTCATGAAAAACATTTTGTAGCAATTACTTAAATAGCTCAACACTGCGTAATCCAAATATAGCCATAATTGGAAGTAATGAATCCAACAAACACTACAATCAAAGTAAAATGATGATAAAGGTATACTTCTTTGACATATCTGAAATTTCTACATTCCTTCCATTTTATACTTCAGTTTTAGCTAAAATTCAATGAATATCTAGTCTAAGTTATACAAAGCAGTAAATTAATGCTTACGTGATCATCATTTCATTAATCTTGTTCTCTGGTAAAACTCCCCCTAAGTGTTTTTCTCCTTGCCCATGTATGAGTTGAGCATTGAAGGAAAACTTCTGAGAGTTTGCACATCTTCACCTGCCCACATCCTATTGGATTAGGTCAAAGTTTTGCCTTAAATGTAGAGAAATAACAACCTTTGCTTGTCTATCTTGGGTTTCTAAAGTAATATCATTTCTTTAACTTCTTAACTTTTTAAATGCTTATTTTCAAGTTCTTTATAGATTCTATATGTTTAAGCATATCAATTGCTTATACTATTCTTCGCAACTGAGTGAATTATTAAATGGCCGATTCTTAAATCCCGATATGCAAGAATGCATAGGTAAGATGGGGAGGTCAGAGGAAATTTAGAAGTAATCATACTCATGATAAAGATTAAATAATAGTGATGATAAAGTTGTCTATGTGCTACTACTATTCTTATTTCTTGCAAGCGTTTGATTAAAAGTCACTCATTAAGCAAATTAAAAAATTCTATGTGGTAAATAGCTGTAGTGTTTTTTAAACCTCCACGTGAGTCAAGATATATTTTTGATCTATAATTACCTTTAAACATGAAAGCTATGAAAATTGGAAGTGCTACTTTTTCTGATAACTAATTGTATTGCTATTTCCATAATCGATGTAATCAATGGAGAGTTATATCACTCCTCTGACTATCAGTATTCTGAGGATAATATAGATTGTGGTGGATCATGGTAATCATTACGACTTTTAAAAATATACTGTGGTTTTCTTCCCTCTCAACACACAGTAAGACTAAAATTCCCTGCCTCCATTAAAGTTAGATGTGACATGTGACTTATTTTGGCCCATGAAATGTGCCACTTCTGGATAGGTGAGTGAAAAGCCAGTCGGCCATTCTCTCCACTCTCTGTCCCTGCCATGGTGATTGTGGAAGTTCTTTAAATATGGGACCTCCATCAGTCTGGGTCCCTGAGGGCCTATATGTGCAAAAGCATCCCCTGGGCCCCTGCCCACCCATGTTGGACATGCACTGCCAAGAAGAAGTACTTTCTTTTGGGTTAAGCCACTGTTTTTCAGAGGCTATTTATCATAAGGATCAGCTCACACTGCATGTTAAAGCTTACACAGCACAGGACATAATAGGAGCACATAGGGTTTTTTTGTTTGTTTTTTTTTAGTCTAGTCATAAATATTTAATCTTGTTCAAATTCTGCCTCAGTTTATCCACCAGTAAACCTGAGATAATAATATCCATTTTACCTAATTCTATCTTGTACCATGAAGCTCAAGGTCCAAATGTCAATTTTTAAACATATGAAACCTATGAAAATGGGAAGTGTTACTTTTTCTGATGACTAAGTGTATTGCTATTTTCATAAATTCCATACTTATTCATACCCAGTCTAGCTCTTTCAGGACCAGACACTGTCACTCCTGAAACATCCTCTTTGTAGTAATGTAAAACTACTGATTATTTTTAAAGAAATGAATCACCAAATTTGAATTGGTATCTTCTCAACAAATGACAGATACTTCAAACATCCCCTAAAGATGACATTCATTATTATTATCACCTCTTAAAAGTCAGCCTGTGGAAAACAACAGGGAACAAAAAGGTACAAAATATCAGAAACCAGAATACATCCAGAGAGATCAGATATGTTACAAAAGGATGAAAAGGCATAAAAGTGTACATGCAAAGAAGTCTAAACCTTGCAAAGATAATTCATACTTCTTTTCTATTTAAAGGTGGGCTACATTCATGAAGTGATTAGCTTGTATTTCTAAACCCTATTATTACTTCCCCTGTCCTTTGTTTCTCTTCATTGTTTCCTTGTGTTTCTTGGATTTGTAAACATTCTACAATGTGCTTTAATAACTCAAAGTGCAAATCCGATGTGTTCTTAGCATGCAAGTACAATGGGTGAAGCATTATAGATTTCTCTTCGATACAAATGGGAAAAAGAACAATCGGGTGACAAGTTGGTCAAAGACCAGAGTTCCCAAAGAGCTATTACAGTTTATAGTCAGGTAAAAAAACACTGTTATGGCAGCAGAATATTATTTGTAAAATAGTTTCATATGATTCCATTTATCTCGTATGCGGCCTTTCACATATTATCAATGAAACTTGGGTTGTATGATCTGATTGCCTCTTGTAAGCTTCTATTCTACCCTAGTTGCTCTGGCTTTTCTCAGAGAAACCCCCTGTTTACAGGGACAGAAAGATTGTTTTAAATAGGATGCCAGCATTCGGGTGCCAGACAGCATACTGGTGCCACACAGCATCCATTCCATGGTGAAACTACAAACCAAGACCTTTCTGTGCTAAATAGCACCATATCTTCTGTCCTACTTCATTAGAGCAGATTTCCTTTGTGGTGCCAATTGCTTTTTGGGCACCAGACAGGAGGACTCAGACTAAATTATCTCAGTAAAACCATTGCTGGTGTTACTGTGCCAGGCGTGCCACCGTGACCTTTCTTCCACCAGACTTAAGTTGGAAGGTGTTTCTCCTCCAGGGCTGCTTTAGATTTTCCTTCTTTTCCCTGAATTTTCTGCTTTTGCATCAGTCTTGTGGGCACTGCTAGATAAACGAGTTGATTGCTGTTACTCATGAATGGATTTCACAGTGCTTCATGCAGAGGCTTGCTGCCTTTTTTTCATGGCGTTCCCCATAATGAGAATGATATAGTTCAAAGAACCACAAAGAAATAGGAATTAATAGTTTCCACTCAAGGTGAGACAAAAATTGTCATGTTGTAAAGAATTCATCTGTTTACAAATGCCTACTTCTAAGAACGATTTTCAACCAGTCTTCAGTGTAAATTATTGGTATACTGAGGTTACTTGTACTGTTTTTAGTGTTCTTACAACCCTGTCCCCATAAAAGGATGTATTTCATAAATGTTCTTTTCTTTATTCAACTGTCGAAGCAGAATCATTTCCACTGCCCTACAAATTCTTTTACAACGGCAAGATTCACTGGTCACTAAGATTGACCCACAGGAGAGGGCATTTGGATGCTGGTTATTGGTCCCATGAGTCTAAAGAAATCTACATTCACTGGAGTATATACAGGGGGAAAGGAGCACACTAATACCTGGCGACAAATCCTCACAAAGAACTTTATATTTTAAGAAACAAATTCAAAGTCAAACTGGCTTAAGCAGAAAAGGAATGTATTCGCTCATAAGTGAACAGTACAGAGGCTGACAGAGCTTCCGGTTTGGGTTTGACTCAGCAGCTCAAGGATGATGAAGACATTTCCTTTCCCCACCTGCACACTGACTTCTTTAGCATCTGCTTCATTTGAAGGCTGCGCCTGTGGCTGCCACATTCCAAGACCGTGTCCACATCCCACACCACCCAAAGGACGGAAAGCTGACTGCAGCTAGTTCTCCTAGAAAGATGAGGCCCTTTCCCTGCCTCACTCAGCAACATCCACCCAGGTTTCTTTGGCTCAGATTCCTTCTTCCTAAACCAAGCTCAATAACAGGGAAATATCAAGGGAAATCGGGCTTAGGAACAGAGGGACACTCTGGAGCAATTTTATCGCCGCAAGAGAGCGGAGATGAGCTTGGAGGGGTTAATCAGAGCACACTGTAGGTAGGGGGTTGGGGTCCCTCCACGCCACCCCAGCTCGTGGCTGCTGTGCACAGGGGCATGAGAGGAAATGAACAGGGGGCAATCTCACCTTTAGCAGTTACAAAAGGCACGTCTTGCTCCCTGGAGGTCTCGTCGCACGGGGCTTCAAGGGACTTGGCCTGCCGAGACTATGCCTTATCACTGAGCTCGCCCAGGATTGAGGAGACAAAGGCTTCTGTTCATATTTAGGGTGTTTTTGAAGCAGAATCACACATTATCCTAAAATATTTTATTGCTTTTAAAGTATAAGATCTCTTAAACAAGTTTACAAGCATGAAAATTCCCCGTTTGAGAAACTATATTGAGTGACTGATATGATGACAATTCAAGCACAGTGAAAAATAAAAGGTGCTATCATCTCTAGGACAAAAGAGAAGATAATGATCTTTTTTTTTTTTTTTTTACTAATCAGGGATCTTTATCATCAGATAAATTTTTGTCTTAAACAATAAAGAACTAGGAGGGAAATCTGTCATCTCTTTTCACCATGTGACTCAATCAATTCTTGTTAAAGTTTAAGAATATCCATCAAGATTGCTGACTAAATTTGGCTCACAGCTACGTCCCATTCAGTGCTTGCGTGGGCTGGTCATCCCTTCCCTAATTTCACCAAAGGTCACAATTCCCTGCATTACACCAGGCCCGATTCACAGTTTACTATTAATCCAGTCTCTAAAGATGTTAGAATTCACCCATCACCGATTAGAGATGGGATGAAGCTGTGGTCACAGCTCTTAGTGTAGGTATAAAAGCTAAATTAATCATCAGGCAACTCCTTGGCAGGCAAGAAAAAAAGAAATAGGATAGTATATTCGGACCACAATGAAGACATTTACAATTAGCCTTTCTCCACTCATCCAGAAATTTTGCTACCACTCTCTTTTCCTAAATTCTCTTAAAATTGTATGTATATATACATACACATTATATATATTATATATATATACGCACACAGACAGGATCAAATAAAACTGAGTATATGAAAGCTTTAGCCATGCTAAGATAGCCATCCAACACCTAAGTCATGGAAATTTGCTATTCAGTATTTCCAGACTTCAGCCACAGATTATTGCTTTAGTTCAGTTATTTCTATAGATGATTAATTTCAGTTTTTTCATGGTGATTGGACCTAATTTCATTCTCAGAGGGAAACCTTAATTTCAAGAACTTAGGATACCTGGCTGTTACCTCCTAGGTACTAACTACAATTTTCACTATGGGTGTAAAAGTCAAAATTTTAAAATATTGGCTCAGTATCACAACATGATACTAAATTGATATTGGATTCTTCTTGTTCTTTTAAACATTTTCTTTTTTTTTGCTCTTTCAATTGGGTTATTTTTTTTTCTTTAGATGAAGAATGATAGCACAGATTCAAAGCATAGAATTTACATATCTCTTACTCTGACAATCTTGACATTAAACCAGTCAGCGTTGGATACAGGCAGCATTAACCTATGGCAGGCCACGGCTTTCCTGCTATCCTAAGTAAAGGGTTTTGGTAAATTGCAAAAACCCACACACCTTTATGAGTTAAGGGTAGGTGAATTAGCCCCAAAAGTTGGAATGCATGCTCAGAGCAAAAATATTCTCCCACTAAGTTTCTTAAAATACAATGAGATTTTTTTCTAGGAAATCTTACACAGGGTGAACATATAGATGCCAGAAAAACAAGGAAGTCACAATTGATTCCTTCATTTGAGCAACTGTTACATCCAAATTGCTGTTTAGTGACCAAGGTCATGTACCAAAATTCACAGGTAGAAACACTTGTTTTCTATGACTTCTCTTAAAACAAAATCACATTAGTTTAAGAAAAAAATTTTTTTTAAGTTTTTTGTGAACTGCGCCTATAGAATAACGTATAGTCTCTTCATAAGAGAACAGATTGGGGACAAAGACGAAATGTGTTTCTGAAATAAATATGGAAGTTTCAAAGTATCAAAAGAAGTATTGGTGAACTTGAGACCTTTTTTTATGTAGCTGTAGCATATGTGTAGGAGAGCACATTTTATTTTATATATTTTAAGTAAATTCAAGTAAATGCAGGAAATCAAAGTCAAGACTAATATTATTATTATTATTTTATTATTTTTTTTTTTACATAGGCAGGCACCAGGAATCGAACCCGGGTCCTCTGGCATGGCAGGTGAGCATTCTTGCCTGCTGAGCCACCATGGCCCACCCAAGACTAATATTATTAGTGTTATACCTTTAGATTCTTTAGATATCTGGGCTGTAGAAATCTTTCCATTTGAAGTGATTAATAAAATACTGTTAAAGTTTTCCAGGGTGGTTAAAGTTAGCTGAACACTTATTACTCTAGAGCAACATGAAAAAAATCCAAAAAACAGTGCATCACCAATATCACCTGCAACTTTCCTTGGCTTAAGCAATTTAGACTCCAACTTTCTTTTGTTTTTAATTCCAGCTTGAATCAAAGCATCTACTACCCCAAGCATCGGTGCTCTTCAATATCTAATTTCACAGTTTTCTTAACACGTGCTTCATGTTATTTATTATAGTCAGAGGCATCCCGACACCTTTGTCTCTCCTTGCTACCTTTTAAATGGTTTATCTGGCAAACCATCAATCACAAATCATGAAACATATTTTAACTTCAAGTAAGATCAGTTAAGAAAGAAAACAAGGCTTGTATGGCCTAATTGGAAACATTACTCACATCAATAAGTGATAAATGCTTGTTCGGGGAAAAAAAACTTTCCCCAGATCTGTCTGTAGTGTATAATATGGGTAAAATTAAAATGTCCAATCACCTTCTCGCTTGGGGCCGAAAGATATTGATAAAAGCAACTTGAAGCTTTTGTGAAAACAAAAGTTTTCAAAAACTCAATTTCATGTTCAGAACATTGCTGAATGTAAGCAAACATATGTGTTTCTTTTATGACTTATCCTCTGTTTAAAACCAGAACCCACAAATAACTTGAAAAAAAAAAGTTCTATAAATATACACAAATGTTTTCATGTGTTCCAAAAGCCCTTGATGAATTGGCTGTATCCTAAATGACGTGCTGAAAGTTTTCACTATTTTCTTATTTGATATTTATAGTATTCAAAAAACTTTATTCATGCTATTATAACATGCACACTTCAGTATAGGTTCATAGTATATATAGAATTTTCTGTGGCTCATGGAGGATGCATTGAACACCACCAGGTAAACATAACATTTATTTCACATACTTTAACTTTAAAGAGCATAGATGTGCCATTTATTCCCTGAAGTCAATTGCTCCACCATTACCACATTAACCAGGTGATGTTCATTTCACTTTACAGGTAATTTATTATATCTATAGCACTGTCCCAGGGATGGTTCACACAAATAATGTAACTTAGGTAAACACCATTTTCCATAATGATAGAACAAAACAAACTTTGGGGGCATTTATGAAGAGTAGCGCCTCGCTCTCAGTACACATTTACCAACCGATCTCGGTTGTTTGCAAGTGAATTAACTGTGGCTTGAAAAATCTTTAGAGCCATCTGCTTTGGGGAAGGAAGAACTGCTATGATCATTTTACTATAAGGAGCAGAGACCAGGGACTATTTTAGTATATTTTGAGCATCATTTACCCTAAATTTGACACGCTATCTAAAACATGAACAGTATTATCTACTCTCTCTGAGGCTCTTTGTAAATCCATTTACCAACCACTTTGCATAGGTAACTCTCTAGGCAGGTGGTTAAAATCTAGGACATGTGTATCTATTTTCCTCCATTAAAACCGGTCATTACTATTAGCAGAATGTTCAATTTTCCTGTTTGTTTTAATCCCCCAAGTAAGAGCAGATAAAAGAAATTAAAAACTGATTTAACAAATTCGTTCCTTTGGTGGTCTTAAATTGTTGGTGGATTCAAAATACACTTTTGGGCAGTACATTTTCTAGTTCAAACAATTTGTCTGAGAGCTATTGTCAATGCAACCAACATTTGAATAGCAACTTTTCACTTGCTTTAACAGTATCCATCTTTATTTTCCTACGGATATTTGATTCAGGAACATGTTTTTAATGTGAGTTACTATTTGCATGTATTTAGCAAGTTTAGAAAAAGGAAAATAAACCCATGTATTCATGCACACAGAGATACACATACGTGCATATAGTAAACCCATCATTGTATGTCTGTCCCATAAGGGTGCATGCATTTTTCTAGAGGGAGGGAGGGAAGGAGGGAGAAAAAGTGTACTGACGTGTGTCACATATGGACAATTTTCCAATAACAGTTAAAGTAATGTTTGATTCAAGATGTTAAGATACAAGCTTTGCCACAAAAATCTCTTTTTTCTTATATCTCTTGGGATGATGGTGGGGGAGAGACAACTATAAAGAAGGACCTGCAAATTTTAAGTGCTCTTAAATTCAGTAAACATTCAATACTTAAATAGAGCTTGGTTAAATGGGTGGATGGATAGACAGATTCTATGAAGCTCAATTGAAAGTTTTTTGAAAATCCGCTTGTGTACTAAAGAGCAGTCCTCCTCAAACTTAGAAGGGAATCTTTTCTCTGTAACATCGTTTCAGATGATTCACACAAATAATTTAATTTAGGTCAACATTATTTTCCAGTAATAATAGAAAAAGCCAAACTTGGGGAGCATGTATCTGGGTTTGCAGCTTAGAAAGGGACAAATATAGAGTATAATCCATTGATTCAGAGCAATTCAGAGCTCTGAATCTGTAGTTAGAAAACACTAAATATATATTCTCCATAATTGCATAGAAATTTGCATTTATCAATAGGATACAAAAAGGGGTATGCAGGCACATTTTACAAATGTTGCTCACAATCCTAAATGTAAACAACACATTGCAAGAAAATTTACAGTGCTGAAAGTGTCTGAGCATGGTGGAAAGGGAAAATTTAGAATCATCTATGACATCAGAAGGCAAGTTGAAGGGTTGAAACATGGAATGTCTAACACAGTGACTCTTCTGGTGGACAATACCCATGATTAACTGTACAAATATGAAAAAGTTCTTTCATGAGCTATAGCAAATGTACGATACTATTATTAGGAGTTACTAATAGAATGGTGTATGGGAAAAAAATG